>VDFB02109224.1:0-16676 GCA_007258455.2 Sequoia sempervirens | reverse complement strand
TCAATTAAGGCTTCCTCTTGGTTAATACATCATAGTAATGTCCCTTTGATGCTTTGACGGTAAAGGGTATCACCTAGGATCACGAATCAGGATGCCTTTTTAACAAAGGTATATTTAAGGTTCAAGGTGATACCAAATGGTAGAGTTCCTCTGTTAAGGTAAGTAAAGATGTCATGGTACCACGAGGATCTAGGACCAACAATGAAACATGCAAATTAAAATTCATGGATTTCAAAAGTTGGTATGAGAAGTTGTTCTACCAAGAATTCACATTGGAGGATGTTGTTCAACATGTCTAGTAGTGATCTGATTGTTGCCATGGTGTTTGTTGCTCTATTGTTCATGCAAGGAATCTACTAAAAATTTATGTCTATAAAAAGCACTTTGAGGGGTGAAAGCACAAACTTGTGTCACAGTTTCGGCCAAATAAAGTAATTCGCGCGGATTACTTTCGGTCGATAACGTTTCGGCCGAATCCACGAGGCAGCCACATGGCGCCTATGTGGCTCGAACTTTTCAGGCGAGTTGCTTTTGGCTGAAACATTCTCGGCCGAAAGATGTGAACACGACGCACATCTGGCAAGACCTGCTCGGTCGAGTGTATTTCGATCGAAACACTATCAACCGTAAGTGTATCAACCGAAAAGCGGTTATAAAATCCAAAAAAAAAAACCAGGCCCACTATCTAGAACGCTTGGGCGAAAGTATTGGGGGCAAGAGCTTGTCGGCCGATCACCAGTAATAGTGACTATATTTTGCCAGGTTCCATTTGGAGCATTCACTGGATTGTTTGATTTCTCGTCTCGTTTGTGTCTAGTTTGAGAAATTTGCGATAAAGTTTAGGGAAATTTGTGATTTCTCATTTGTTAGGGTTTGATTGAAATGCAAAAATCAAGTTTTGTGATGGATATTGGCCGAAAGGTAGTGAATGTTGTGAAAAATTTATATATTCACCATTCCTTTCAGAAATTCATCCAGCTATATGAAAAACCTCTTATTTATTTTTAAATATATCAATTAAATAGTCGTAATTTTGCCAAAGAGTTTGCACAATAGTTAGCATCCACAAGAGCATATTGAAATTAGGCTCCATCTGAGATTTGTGTGTGTTTAGAATAAGAATTTTAAATATCATTTTTAAATTTCAAGTTTCACTCTAAATTCACGCATGCACTGAAAAAATAGTTCATTGTTGCAACTCCATAGTTTACAAAATAAATACATTGTCAATACATCAAGTGGAGATGCATACAATAGAACACCATTTCTTCAAATTAAATGTATAGTAACTCTGAAAATAATCAGAAGCAATACTTTTTAGAAAGTGGAAATAAAACTTGAGCCCTCTTACCAATGCATCTCTGACATCATGCACCTTGTTCTAGTGCAAGCCTGTATTTATAGGCTCTGTTTTGCTTTGTATCATCAATAATATCCACAAGAACATTGTCCACTTTTGAAATGGTGGAAACGGTTTGCATCTCTCAACAATTTCTCTTGCAACAATCTTTGAAATAAACTTGATTGCAGAATGGCAGTCAACACATACTCTTAAGGTTCTTGACAACTCTCAGAGTTGTTTCAGGGGATGTGTTTAACAATCCAAATGCAATTTCCAACTTCTCACTATGGTGTACGAGGAGTAATTCTTTCTCCTCCTCCTCTACATCATTCAATACAGGTCTCGTATCTAGAATATACCCTGCTTCCTTCATCTTGCAAAACAACTCGTCCAACTTTGCATAGATATACTGTGTTTGTGGGTGCGATCTATCTCCCACACAAAAGGTGTGTACCATTTTATGAACTTCAATCCAACTACAACCTGGTGTCTTTTCAACTCCTCTATCACTCATGAATTTTCTTACCTGTTGAGCGTCAAAATGGGAGCTTTGAAACAAGGTATGGAAATGTATTAAAGAATAAAGTAAAGGGGGTTTTGTCAAATGTTATAGTTGTAACTTTCTTGGTAGACATGTATGCAAAATTTGAAACCACAAGCAAGAGTTTTTAGATTATTCCATGTTACAATTATTTTTTTACTTGCCACTCAATTGAAATTTCAACATTGAAATTAAAAAGGTGATAGGAGCAATGATGACTATGTTCTGTGACAAAAGAAGCTTGTATGTGAGAAGATCACAATCATGAACTTTGTATTATAGGTGCAACAAATTTTAGGAGTCAGCTGATAGCATAATTTGATTCACTTTTACTAAGAATAAATAACATTTCATTTGGGTGTGCTGATGGAGACTGTATCTCTATTAACTCACATGTGTCAAAGATACATAGACGACTGTGTTGGCAACCTTATAGATAAATCATAAAAGCCAACATGAATTGGGAAAGACCACAGATTTGTACACTAAGAGAGAATCAATCCATAAAACTCAGAAATCAATGGTTCCAGGGTAATCTATCAATTCTCTTACAAATGTTAGGGCATGCACTAGGGCATGATATTTTAAGAGGGGATGACCATTAGGCTGTACAAAATCCATCTCACAAGAAACCCGTTTTTTTCTCACTATTATGTGTATGAAACAAGTTGGGGGATTTAATTGGATAATGCTTCTACGCCCAGAACACAGGAGCCCAGAACACAAGAGCTAAGCATTTTGTGCAAGTAATCTATTAACCTGAGCTATAATGGTGTTTGGAGAAATGGTTTCTCATTTCTGAGAATAGTCTGTCAAAGTGATTGAAATATCTCAACAACACCAGACAAACAGCAATTGGTAACTTAGATCAGTCTTCAATTCATCTGCATTGTAACTGGTCTACAAGACGTTTTAAAAAAAAATCTGTAATGCATCTACATGAACCTGATTCTGTTACTAATAGATCTGATATGTCTGATGACCTGCAGCTCTATCTCATCACAGGTATGGGATATTCATCAACAATTTTTTTTAAAGTTGTGACAGTGTAAATGCAGGTGTGGCCTAGAGTTGGAAATACAAGCCTTTTATTTGTTATAGGCCATGGGTGTTGCTGAAGAAAAGTGATAGGTATTTATATTTTACAAATTCAACAAACAATCTTGAAGCCCTTACAGTGCAATATGTAGGAGATAGGTCAATTGTGTGCAAGACAATCAGGCGACAATCTAAATTTGACTTGTGTTAGGTGAAACTTCAATTTCTTCATTAATAATGGTAGGTGTCATTTGCAATAGTGAAGGAGATGTGAGATATCAATGTTTTAGCACAATCCTTTGAGAGCCACCATAGGGCCACATAAATTACTTTTTGGGGATGCTTGTTCCTGACTCTAAGCTCAAATTGCTAAGGGAGGGTGCACCTCAGTGACAACTATCCATTATGTTCCTTATTTTCATTTTGTGTTGCTGGCATGACTCAGATTGGGTCATGTTTGTGAAGTGGAGAATCCTATTGAAGGATTTTATAGCCATCTTTGGGTTTCTAATTTTGTTCCACAGAATGAATTGTAAGACTAAATTGTAGACATAAATGGTGCTCAAAATGAGTTTAAATTTGATGGGCAAGAGAACAATTATCAATGACATTCTGATCGTCATAATGGAGAGCAGTGCTAGCTTGCAGTATCCCTCATATGTTGCTGCGAAGGCAAAGAAATAAATGGTAAACACTTGATTCCTAGATTGGTTTGCTAGTGCCATGCACTTTGTTCCCATATAAAAAATGTATAAATGAAGTTTTGAAGCCCAGCCTCTGCATGTCCATAGTTGAAAGGATCAAAGGCATGTCCACCTCTTACTAGCAGAAGTAAGAAATGATAGCTTTTACTAGAAATGATCAAAGGCATGTCCATAATTAATTTCATTCACATATTTCTTAAAATTTTGCTATCACATATCATTCATATATAAGCTTATCAATAAGAAATGATAGCTTTTACTATTTCACCACTTTAATTTCAATCATATAATAGACATCAACTTCATAGTTATTGTATAAGAAAATATGAGCTCCCATTTTTTATGTATGAGATTTAAGGGTATTTTAACAACTTTAATTTCAATCATATAAAATGTGTCAACTTCATAGAATATTGTAGCTCCTATTTTTTAGGTGTTAGATTTAAGGGTATTTCAACACTTCAATTTCAATCATATAAAATTTGTCAACTTCATAGAATACTATAGCTCCTATTTTTTAGGTATTAGATTTAAAGGTATTAGAATACTATAGCTCCTATTTTTCAATCATATAAAAGACGTCAACTTCATATTATTGTATAAGAAAATAGGAGCTCTGATTTTTAGGTATTAGATTTAAGGAGATGTATTTGAGATGGGGTCAAAAAAATTCATCACATACTTCCTAAAATTTTGCTATCACATATCATTCATATATAAGGTTATCAATATGAAATGACAACATTTACTATTTCAACAATTTAATTTCAATCATATAAAAGATATCAACTTTATAGAATATTATATATCAGCTTTTACTATTTCAATAGTTTAATTTCAATCATATAAAAGTCATCAACTTCATTGAATAGTGTAGCTCCGATCTTTTAGGTATTAGATTTAAGGGTATTTCAACACTTTAATTTCAATCATATAAAAGGCATCAACTTCATAGAATATTGTATAAGAAAATAGGAGCTCTATTTTTTAGGTATTTGTTGTGAAATCTCTTTATACACCTTAACTAACCTTAGCCAGTCCACTAGTGTTTCATTTTCAAATCTCATGTCACTAGTATTTCTAATTTTTCCAATTTGAAAGTATATTTTTAATCTTTATTTTGATGTATTTTGGTTGTACCACAAGTCAATTAGGATCCTAATCTTCCACCCAGGAGTCGTTTTCTAAACCTTAGCATGACCTAGACCAATGAGAATGATTTATATATTCTTATGTACATGTATGTATGTATGTGTGTATGTATGTATTATATATACATATGTGTACATGTGTGTATGTATGTATGTATGTATATATGCATATATATATGTATAAAAAGATGTGTAGATGTGCACACATATATGTGTATGTGCATACAGGATGTACATGTATTATATATACATGTGTACATGTGTATATGTATGTATGTATAGTAAGGGATGTATAGTATGTATGTATGATGTATGTATATGTATATATATATGTATGTAATATGTATATATAGTAATATGCATAGTATAGAAGGAAGGATTTATCATATTGATAACATTGCGGCACATGTGCAAAACGATTACGCAATACGCAATGCATATACGCGTATGTGCAGCATGTGCAGCATGCGTGCACACGTACGTACGCATGCGCGCAATACGCGCAGCATGCATGCACGTACGCATACGCACATATTATTACGCAATGTACGCATGCATGCATACGCACGTGGGCATGTTTACCGCATATGCATACGCACATAACATGCACACGCAATACGTACGTGCGTACGTACGTACGTGATTACATATATGCGTATTGCGCATGCGGCATGACGCATTACGTACGCATGCGCATTTATATTGCATACATGCGTATGCGCATGTACGCAGCACTGATATTGCCGACATCATCAACATCATTACGCACGCACGCAATCACCACACATTATTACACACGCACACACACACAACACCACAACATCATTATTAATCACGCATACATAAGATATATATATATATACATACATACATACACACATACATATACATACATACACACATACACACATATACATATATACATATATAAGTATGCATGTATACACACAATGATATATATATATATATATACATGCACGTACACACATGCACTCCCCCATACATACATGTGTACATACAGATATATGCACATGTATCTATATGTTTATATTTTATTCCTAAGGAATTTATTTCAAAGAATTTTAACTTTATTACTTTAATATGTTTTAAGTTAGATCGAAAAATTAAGGAAATGTTAACCTTTTTATAATTTCTATTGTTTGATTTAAAAAATAATTGATTAAAAAGAAAGGCTAGATCATATATGACCAATTGTACATTTGAAGAGTACTTTTTTATTTTGATCAAAATTTTAGTATAGAGTGGTTGAAAGGATAAATTTGTTTTTTCCATATTTACTCTTGGTTGAATATTACATGCATGCCTATGATTTAATAGGTTCACATAGCTCGATAGATATCAAGTTTGAACTAGATAGATCATTAGATACATTTAAATTCAAAAATGTTTTCTAGTTTTGAAACTTGAAAATTTTACCTTTAATTTAAATATATATTTTTTTAGTTTTGAAAAAATTTCAATTTAAATTTGTTTAGTTCATTATGTAATTTTGTTTTAATGATATGCATATCTCTATCTATTTATATATATCATTGCCGATGAGGGATCTCATCATTCCCCTCGTTCTGAGCGAGAAGCTCAAACTAGATCAAATGTATTTCAGGATAGTATTGCTAGATTGGACAATGCTCTAAAATGTTTAGAGCAAAAAATTCACAACTCCCCCAATTTGGCTAATCGAGATAGATTAGTCACTATTAGACAAGAGATTATTAAGATGATTGAGACAATTCGATCATACAATCCTTATGATGAAATCAGCATTGAACAGTTTTATTTTTCTCTTGCTAGGAGTGTTACTGGCACAGTGAAACATAGAGAAATTTCCAAACTAGTTTCAGGTGAAAATGTGTTATCCATGTTCCCATTTTATAGAGGAAAAAATAAAATTAGAGGATATGTGGTTACGAGGTGTGAAGATCCTCTTGTTGCGCCATTCATATACCCTTGATGGTTGGCAGCACATCATAGATGGCCTCACAATGATGAGCTGCCATTGTATTTTGTCAAACAGTTATATGAAGAATTTCATTTACATATAGAGGTGGACTACACATCTTATCCTGAGCATGCTGGCCAAGGTAAAGGCCGTTTTTCTGACAAACCACTGTTTAGACCTTCAAATTTTCCACCGCCTGTGGACAAGAGGGCATTAGTTGGCCCAAACCTTTTGGTTTTACCAAAACGTTTGGAATTGGCAGCAGTAGGGGAGGCAGCAACAGGGTCCACTCAGAGTCAGATTTTTGAAAACATTGCCTCTATTACGACGCAGATTGATCATATTTCATCTGATCGAGTTGGTAGATATTTATTACGCCCACGGATCAACCTTCCTCCCACTGAGGCTACATCTGCATCGTATGATCCATTTATTAGTGCCGATTTACCTACTCTTGCAGATGTCGAGCATATGACCCACATGACTCTGCGTAATACGTGTAGACTCTCAATTTTGGATTTACTAGCAGCATATCAGGTTATCAGTGAGGACCATGGGATTGCTCTTGACAGGGTACCAGAGTTTATTAGACAACGATATCCTCATACACATATGAGCCATAGGGTGGCAAATGCAGCTCAGGATATTCCACATCAGCCTACAAAATCCCATGCACATCATGTTTCTGTTGATCCTTTAGCTTGTCCAGGTGGTCATCAGGATGTTACAGGTCACGTTGAGGCTACTGCGACACCTGATCCTGTCCATGGGACATATAGTCGACTTCTTTTTGCTACTAATATTGTACATGCTACAGAGCCCCCTACGATGTCTTTACATTCTCGTGATCTTAGTGACATTGGTAGAACCTTCAAGCAGGCACAATAGGTACTTTCAATTTATAATTTAAATACATGTATATATTTTTAAAATTGTGTTCTAAAAATTTATGTAATGCATTTTAAAAACTTCTAGGGGTTTAACTCCTAATTGAAATTGTGTACTTGAAAATTTTAAGCAGTATGGTGAATTCCCAGACTTTGGAAATTTGGAGCATGATGGCGATCCCATGCAGTATGCAGATGAGGTACATTTAAATTTAATTTTAAAAAACTAATTACTTGATGTTTAAGTTTGAACACATTGAACTCAAGTACATTGTAAAAATTTTAGATAATTTTACATATATATGTGTACTTGTACACATGCAGGGGTTGGGACAAGGCTCAGGACACAGATCGAGAGATATTGGATCGGGACATGGATCCACACATCTTGGATCAGCAAAGCGATCGGTCCATGGATCGAGGGAGAGGTCAAGGGAGAGATCGAGCCATGTATCGAGGGAGAGGTCGAGGTAGAGATCGAGCCATAGATCTGATGATTCTATTCATACCAGACATCCCTCTATTTGAGATTTGTTTTATAGTATTACATGTCTGAGATCATTTTATTACATGTTGGAGACACTTTTTATGATTTATGTATTGAACATTTGGACGTGTTACATACTTATGTTTTATGGTACACATATATATACTTGTTATAATTTACATGTCACATTCATACAATTATTTTTTATGGTTTGAATCTTAGAGGTTTGTTATATACGTGCATTATTATGGTTTGATGAACTCACATACATTACATCTATAAGTACCTTTATTTAAATTTAAATTATGGTAACTTGTTCAAATGCACTTGTTGTACATATATAGATAACTAAATACATTGTGAAATCAAAATGTTGGACTCCACTATCTAATGGTTGCTATTTGTAAATTTAAAAAGATGGGCATGTACATGTAATTAATTTAAATAAATAGTTCAAATGAATTTGTCTTTAATAAATAGGTCAAGAAATAGAAAAAATTGAATGCAAATATGCTTGAGATTAATGCTATACATTTTAAAGTAGAACATGAAAATGCAATTGGAAATAGATGATAGTTAGATTGAATTCTTTCAAGCTCTAAATGTTCATTTTTAAAGTCAGTAAAAGTTATTTATACATTTAAATTGTGCATATATCATGCTCTACATTAACCTAATTTCTAATTCCATATAATCTAATACACCTGTTCATTTGAATGTGCATGCAAAGAATTCTTGAACTAGATGATGAGCTATACTTGTGTCAAGTTGAATGTAAATGAAATCATATATATATATATATATGTTCAAGAAAGTGTTCACTTAAGAATGAACCATATAATTCAAATAAAGCATGCAAGCTATTAGTGGAGTTGAATGTAAATGAAATCAAATTTCTAGTTTTGAAAGTTTAAGAATTCCATGTGGAACATTTATATATAGGTAATTAGAAATTGATATATATATTTAAATCTTGAAAGACATGCACATTTAATATTAAATTAAAAATTGATGACAATTCTATATAAATTAAAAATTGATCAAGTAGATCTCTTGGATAACAATTCTATATATAAATTAAAAATTGATCAATCCATATTTAATTGTACTGGAAAGATGGACCAAATTACATACATGGTCTCAAGCTATACATGGTAAACAAAGCTAAATTGATGCCAAAATGTAGCTATCTCAAGCACCCCAAACACCATCACTATGATTCACTACAATGTTCATATATTCCAATGCACCTTAAGGTGAACAAGAAAGGACAAACCAAGAGAACCTAGATACAATCTAACATTAACAAAATGGATAAATAATTTAGTTCTATACTTAAAAGATAGGAGCTAATATTCTTAAGTAAATTTGGATTTTAAAGATGAAATCAAATTATAAGGTCAAATGATTTTTTATTAGGAGATTGGATTTGAAATGGATGATAGTCTAGATTAAGGATAAGGTCCCTAGATGTTGAAAACTTTGGGTGATGACGAAAGGACAATATGATGTATGGACTAGATTGAGACCAAGTAACCAAATTTTGATTTTTAAGTGATGCTTTTTTATTATTAAGGATGGAGAATGGATGTACGGTTGAGATGGATCTAGATGGATAATTTTTAAATGATTCTAGGATGAGGGATGTTTACCTGATGAAAATTTAATAAAATTAGGATGTGATCTAATTAGGATACATGAAAATCCAAATGATCATTTAAAATTATTGAATGTCGTGCATTAGTAATGTATAAAAAATAAAGAAAACTAGAGACAACATTTATGTCTAGATTCTTCACCACTTGAAAACACCAAATCAACTAGATAATTTTATACAAGTTTGTGGAGTTGAATGTTCAAATGAAATGAAAGATTTGAATGTGAACTTAAGAATTCCACGGAACATAAATAAATTTAAATGCAAAATTGGAACATAGACTAGGTTTTGTACATATTGTTGCACGTATATATATATATATGAACAATCTAGCTCATGTATATAGGTGGAGTTGAACAAATATTTAAATTCAAAGATTTGAAAGTGAAAGTTTAACAATTCCATGTGTCAAACATAAAAATTTACAATCAAGGAATCTAGAGAGATGATATAAAGGAATTTCTAGAGAGATTCTCAAGAGTGAAGGTTTAAAAGAATGAACCATGTCCAACATGTAAAAATGCAATTGGAAATTTAGATGATTTAAAGGAATTTAGGAAAAATGTAAATTAAAACATTTTTAAAGTCACTGGGTTTTGTAGATCAAGCATATATATGATCTAACATACATGTCACATTATAAAAAAAAAACCATTCTAAATCATGTCACATGTCCAATCAATACAAATATATAAATTATCTAGATTTGGAGTCATAAATGTGTACACATGTATCCAAAAAACAACTTAAAGCTCCTGGTACATAAAATCTGGATCCTCTCTATCTTTAATTATCTCTAAAATCTTCTTATGATCTTCAATAGGCAACCTCCACTTTTGTTTGGCACGTCCTCTTTTAGGTAAAGTTTTTAAATTTATTTTTGTTGCCAAAACTAAGTGACTGTAATGTAGAACCTTTTGTCCTGGCCTATAATCAACAAATATAATACCATTTTTATCTATCTTTATTTGTTGATAATATGTGCCTTCAATAACGACTGATCCAATGGGATACTCTTGTCCATCACCATCTGTCATTGACTTGACCAATTTTCTTTTTGATTGTGTACATCTTAGTAGATAGTAATCTACACCTTCCACATTTTTAGGATCTGCAACTACAACGAAAATATCTCTTGTACACACACCACATATTTACATATTTAAGTAAATTATACATTTAAAAGTTGTAAAAATTTATATTTTATATTTGAAACTTACTTAAACATAGAATATATATATATATATATAAATTTAAATCTTGATTTTAACTAAATTAATCAATTTGGACATACCTATAACAACTAAATCAGATACATGTTCGTAATCAGCTGAATATAGTGGATCATAGACATCAACATTGTCATCTTCAATAAAAGGAGACATTGATATTAATTGTTTCATTTCCCATTGTGAAACATACCCAGCTCTAATATTCTCACATTGATCAATATTTGCATTGTCCTCAATGCAATCAATACAAAAACATGATTTTTCTCTCACATTCATTGCATAAGGCCTACTACTCCCCGTTGTCATGATTTGATGCAGATTTCTAATACCATGAATTGCTTGACAATTATAAGGATTTGATCGATCAATATCTATTTAAATTCAAACTTGAAAATTCAATTTGAAATCATGTATGTACTTGAACTTTGAAATTCAAATTTTTAAAACAAATTTTGACTAGACATACATACCTGTAACTTCCCAAAAATACCATGTGTTGTATGTTGAGTCGCGAGCAGAAAAATGACTTTTGCACCATTCAACAATTTCGTTTGCATTCCGTATGGCATTACCTACAAGTTACACACAAGTTGGCACAATTTGTCACCTATTACTTTCAAAGAACTTAAAAGAAAATTTAATTTAGTTAAATTAAATATATATACATATCTAATCTTTTAAAAAGTATGAAGCTAAATTGGACATACCAGCAAGTTCATGTTGACGAAGTGCACGCTTCACACATGCTCCTGCTCCATCATGCTCTCCTTTTCCATGTCCACTCTCATAAAAATTCCACAAAAAATTGGTGTTGCGTCTAGCATGTTGACTACATAACCAAACAAAGGCTTTTGCAGACTTAAATTGTCCTGTGAAGTTACAAATAATTAAACACTTGAAAACCTTGAATTATCTTCAAAAAACAATTTAAGTCTCAAAGTTTTAAAAGTAAATATAAATTAATTAAAAATAATTTAAAAACCAATGTACTTACCAGCACATCCATCAGACCATATCTAGTGTTGTTCTTGATTTATACCACGTCGTCTTAGGTCTTCAAAAACATTTTGAAACAATGAGCTACATAGCTTCTATCATGATTCATATCATCACTGATATAAAAGTGAACCTCTTTGATGATAATTCTATCATCTTTGCTACTTTGTATTCCATCGACCGCTAACTCTGCATGCCTATAGCAAACTTGCACGAAGATTGCAACTTGCTCTGAATGATAATATTGAATTTGAATCTCAGTTTGAGGACTAAATGTATAGTTCTCAGAGAAATCTACAACAGAGAGAATACAACCTGGTGGAAAAACACCTTTGAATAACTTAAATTAAGCGATACCATCACCTTGCACCAAGGACAATGTTGGATATGTGGATATATGGATATTGCTAAATTTACTCACAATCTAATAAGGCAATCCGACTCTCTTTGAGAACAATTTTTACCTCTAACTGACTTCAAGTATAAGTATGTCTCATGTTCAAATCTCTTCCAAGTAACTGTAATTAATATTGTTAATATGTACAAGATTTTCAAATCTCCACAATCATTACACATACATTTTTATACACCTAATACTGAATTCATCCAAATTTTCCGGGATTTTTCATATAGAAAAGATCACAAATTATAAGCTAGGCTTCCAGGATGCATAAATTTCACCAATTTTTACGGGCAAATTTCTTATATGATTGTAGGTGTAGATCAACAAATTCAACATGATTTCATAAATAAGTTTCAATGTGACTTTATTTATAATGCATAAACATACCGTGAAGTGTTTCGTATATCCCTTCGACAAATCTTCTATACTTAAAAATTTTGTTTAAATGCTTCAAAAAGTTCACTTTGTGTTGTATCTATAAAATGTTTTGGATGAGAAATTTTTGTACCATCATCACCTATTATTTGTATAGTATCCCTTCTATTGGAAGAAACACGAGAGTGGGTGGTCCAATATTCAACAACTTGTTTCTTTACATCTTCTAAAATTCTATCTTTTTGAGGAAACCTACAAAATATTTACCTAATTTTTCTCAAATTTTCCATCTATTTCATCTCTCTTTTCAATATATCTTTGAACAGTTCTCCTAGAAACATTTAGTAATTCAGAAATTGTTTGAACTTGTCTTCTATATGATAATTTCTTACTAGAAATTACAGTCATCAACGCTCTACGTGCAGCACTTAAATCACTAGACCGACTCTTCTTTTCAATACATTTTAATGCTTCTTGCAGGTTTTCAACAATTGTTTGTTTTAAATCTGATGACTTTTTCCTATTATCAACCCCTAACAACTCCAAAATAGGGGTCATTTCTTTTCATCTAAATAACTTTGCAATTAACTGTGCTCTTCCAATTAAAGATTTCTCTTCAAAAAATTCATCCCATATTTTTTTAGAGTGTAATTTTAATGTGCTTTCAGATAACATATCTTCAGATGAGATATTATTTAAAAGAGAATCTTCATCCATCTCCATCAAATTTTCCATACCATAGTCCAAAACATTTATATTAGTACTAGGTTCAGTTTGTTCTTATACCTGTACGTCACCTTGATCATCAATATTTTCCATGGGTTGTTGTTCAGTAGATGTTCCTTCATCCGCTTTTCTCTTTCTTTGTCTTACTCGTGTTCATTCATACTTCCTTGATCTAGTCCTTCAATTTGCCATCACAAATTACACTCAAATTTGAATGATTGCCTACATAGAAATTTGTACACACATAAGCTTTCCATGAAACATGTACATGTAATATAGCATAAATATTTTAAAAAACTTGTAACTAGATGCAAAACATAAACATAAAATATTTAAACAAAAGATTTTAATAAACATAAACATGCAAAACATAAAATATTTTTAATTGAATAATGAATATATTTCTACACATATTTCTTTGATGTTAATATTTTAATAAAAAAAAGTGAAAAAAAACTTCAAATGCATTTTCAATAAAAAAACATAATCAATTAAATAAATTAAAGATCAATACACCTTAAAAATATTTCTCCTCTTCTCCAAATGCCTTTTTTTTTTGTCGAAATACGTCTTGTAAATTTCAGAAATGATAAACCTTCCAAAATGTTGAAATAAATCTTCTTTAATCAAAAATAGTCGAGAAAATTTCAAAATATTTGTTATTTTCAATTTTTTTTAATTTGATAAATTTGAAAGAAAATAACTTTATTTTATTTCATCTGTTTTCGGCCAAGTAATTATCGGCCAATAAAGTTCCGATCGATTAATTTTTGGCCGATTCATTACCGGCCGATAGGGTTTCGGCCAAAACTTGATCGGCCGAAAACGTGTCGGCCGAAAACATCTAGTTGGCATCCTACATGGCAGCTTACTCATCATTTTTCAGAATTTTCTGAAACATCCATTTTTGGCAGAGTATTTCTCTAGTTAGATTGTTTTTTTTGCAAAAAATAAAAATACCCTTTTGTAGAGCTTGAAGTGTAGAATCCGAATATAGAATTTTTATAATATTTTGATTAGTTTTGATATCTTTTATTTTTAAAATAATGCAAGTAGGTTTTAAAAATAAAAAAAGAGGCTGATTTGATATTAAAAAAATGATAGTAAAGTTTATTAAAATGTTTTAAATATAAATGAGGCATAAGAGGAGAGAGTCTACTTCAAAAGGGTATATTTTGTTTTTTAAATGATTGAAAATTGAAATTAGCTGATGGCCCATCAAAACTATCAAATTCCTACATGTTTGACTTTAAAACATTATTACGAGAAAAATATACATCGAATGCATTTTTTTTCCATGCATTGTGGATATTGGAAATTACCTACTGGAAAAAAAAAACAGGAAATTTGTGTTTTTTTTCATTTTATTTCTTACGCCCGCAGTCACTCTTTTATGTAGGGAATTTTCAGTATTCCAAAATTTGTCCTTAAATTGATAAAAAAAAATGAAAATAATTTTTTTTAAATTTTTAAACATTGCAGGAATAAACTAAATTAAAATTTCTACATTTCATTAGTTTACACAATTTTGAAATTCAAAACATAAAGACCACTTTTATGTGGTCGAAGTTCAGAAATTTTTTTGCTGTTGGTCGATTCCTTTATAAAATGTGACATGGTGCTTGTGCTTTTACCCATCTCATATGGTCCTGATGGTGATGAAGGTTGTTATGATTGTGTAACTTGATTTCTCGGATCAAATTATAAAGGATTTGGATCACTTGAGGTGAATGTAACTTTGGCTTTCTCCATGATTATCTTGTGTTGTGATCTAGTCTTTACCATAAATGTTGTGTCACCTTTGGGAGAGTTGTGTTGGGATTTGTGATGTTTGAACTCTATAGTTGACTCAAATCTAGGTAAAAGAGATGCTCTAAGTCTTTTGGGAGCAATGGTGATAGTGGGGGATGAATACATGAGTGATGTGTAGAGTGATCTTCGCAAATGTTTTGGAACAACACTTTTGACTTTCTCTTGATGTTTTGATGTTAGGATAAAGGATGCTTATGAACTTGTAAATATTTAGGGTAGACTCATGACCTTCAAGATGAACTAGTTCAAGGATGATAACTAACTTTTCTAAATGCATGGAAAAGGATGCATTTCACATACAAAATATGAAAGTTAGAGGGTTGATTGGATTTGATGTTTAAGTAACAAGTGTCGGTGTACTCGATATTTTGTAAAGTTGGATGAAGTGAAAGATGAAATTTGATGAAGAGGTGAGTGAGACGTTTGACCCAATGTTGAATTTAAAGTGAACCTTTGTTTTGACAAGACCAAGGTAGTGAGAATGATGCTAGACCTCTAAAATATTCAAATCCTAAAGAACCAATGTTGACATAGATGAGAGGATGTATGGGGATGTTTAGAACTATTCGGTTTCTCCTAGCTTGAGCATAAAAGTTTCTTAACAAGCGGTAATGATTGCGATAAAGTATTGAGGCCCACTTCCTACTAAAGTGTGAACTACGATACCTACATTTGAAATGATGGGATGGAGATCTTCCCATATGGATTTTTATTGTGCAATGGATCATTTAGAGGAGTTCAGTATCGTGAAAAAGAAAAGGATTTTGACTCCAAAAGAATGCATATAGTTTTGGAGTCCTGTTTCTTGAAACGTGTCTATAAAATTTTGCTACCAACTTGTCTCCATTCTTGTGAAGTGTTACAATATGTTTCTTGAGAGCTTTTGGACTGAGATGCCTAAGTCTAAAATGATGACCTATAGACTTTACTTTAGGGATCCCGACTTTACTTGAGATCATGTAGAAACAGTTCAAGTTTATGGAAGAAAGGAATATATTTATTGAAATGCGGGTGGTGGTAATGTGAGCCTTCCAGCGTCAATATCAACTTGTTCCTCTTCTTCTAAAATGGTTGTTGTGTTTCTCCATTGGGTATTTGTTTCTTTTTTTCAAAAGTGAAGCTTCTCAAATTGCTAATGAGATTGGTTTGTTCTCCGTTAATGAGTTCAAAGTTTGGCTGAATTATAGCACCCGGAAGATTAGGGTTGTTCACCTGGGAGCACCACTCAGCTATCATGTGGGTTCATTTGTCAATTTACTTGTTTTAATGAGTTTATTTTGTAATTGTACAATCACTGTTCGCATTAAGTTTTTCAAGCTAAATGTTTGAGTCAAAAACATGATTACTTTCACAATGTCCATTTTG
>VDFB02109223.1:0-16546 GCA_007258455.2 Sequoia sempervirens | reverse complement strand
TGTGTTGTTGTGTTCATCAATGTATTGTCTGCTAAGAGAGGTAAGAGGAGAGAAACAACTAGGATTCTCAAAACTCTCATTGATTGGTTCTTCTACCAAAACATCTTCATCACCAATAGGAGAGATATTAGGAGAAGAATAAATATGATCGTTAGGAATGTCCAAGGTTGTATTCTCTTTCACTAAAATACTCTCATAGGGAGGGGATAGGCAATGTTTCTTAACATGTCTAAATATGTAAGACACGAACATTGTGTGAACAAAAATGAAAAGCACTTGTAACCATTTTATGCAATATTTCAACAATGTAAAGAATGTATATCCAGAGATGCAAAACATTTTTATCCAATATATGCAAAACTTTAGGAATGCAAACAATGTATATGCAAGAATGAAAAGCACTTTTATCAAACTTATGCAAAGTCTTATGAATGTAAACATTGTATATGAAAAAGTGAAAAGTAATTTTATCCATGAGATGGAAAGTTTCAAAAATGTGAGCGTTTTGAGATCTATTGATGCTTGTAATTGAAATTATTGCAAAAATGACTAACCTAAAGTGATGTTTTTGACCTAAATGCATAAAACAAATGTTCCAAAAACTTCCCAGACTTATAGTATATGATACGAGGAGGCTTAGGAAGTATAGAAATGAGGTTTCTAATGTTGTAACAAAGAATTAAAATTTTGGATTGGGACTAATTTGCCCAGAATGGTAAATGAGTCCCAGTTAGGGTTTTTTCCAAAAAAATTTGAAATTTTCAATTGATTTCAATGATTTTGATGTTGTATGATTCATACCTAAGATGTAAATATATAATTTCAAAAAAATAGATGAAATTATATGCAATAATGCAAGCTAAATGAACTTTTCACTAATGCAAGTTTTGAATCCCTAGAATGCAAATTTAACTAATGCAAATCCCTAATGCAAAGTTAATGCAAGATAAATCTAGGATGATGATGGACTCCAAATCATAAAATAAGGTATACGAAAATCAAGTTCACCAAAATGAACCAACAATTTATGGGTGTTATGGCTCTCTTGCACTCTTAGGGTTTTTCACCTAAAAGGAGAGAGATGGGCCAAAAACCATGGTGGTTCACTAAAACTAATGAAAGTATGATGAAAATATGCCTAAATAGAATGTCCTAGATGAAAATAATTGATAAAATATATTGAATAATGAATTAAAACTAGGGAAATGCAAGATGTTTGAAAACATAGTGTAGTGTGCAAAAAGACCTAGAAAGATGAATAAAAAGAAGTAAAACAAAACAAAAAGTTGTAAAACTAAATGTGTACACCTATAAGCTTGTTGGAGACTAGAAATGACTTCTGAAATGTTGTTGATCCTAAAAATTTGGCCTACAAGGACTCATTCGCCATTCTAGGTGAATTAGTCCTAGATCTGGGAAACTATTCTGGAACCTATTTTCAAAAAATGGGTATCCAAATCTGCAAAAAATACTTTTCAAGCATAGCAATGGGAATCATTCACCACTAATGGAAAATGAGTCCACTTTTGAATTTTTGAAAATTCAAAAGTGGAAACAGAAGCCCTTAGTCTACACTTCAGTTCCTAACAAGTGTCTGCCTCCAAAACTCTAATTTTTGGCACTGTAAATGATTTTTTGTGGGTATTTTGACCTAGTCAACAAGATGTATTCAACAACTTTGCAAATTTATCTTTAATGATCTCCAAGTCTTCAAGGTACCTAAATCTACAAACACACAAGGAAAGAAGGAGAAATGTTGGATGTTAGGGCATGGGGGTTTGCCTTGGTCAAACCCCTTTTAGGTAATTAAACCAAATGAAGAAATAATATGAAGCATGAATATGAAATAATGGAATTAGTACCTTTCCATGAGGATTGATCTTGAATTTCTATAGCAAAAGAGGAAGAATTTTCCCTTGAATGTCTTAGAAAGATATCTTAATGACTTATAATGCTAAAAACCTAGCTTGCTTGACTTGAGATAGATGATGAGTGATGGATGAATAATGAATGAGTTATGAATTATGGTTTAGAATCTTGTATTTATAGGAACTCCTCATAATTTACATTTTAATTTGATCCCCAAGGCTGACATGGAGAAAAATTAAACTTAAAACCTAATTTTTCCTGCTCAAACCCTAAAAATAGCTCAAATAGGACTCATTTTCCATCAAGGGAAAATGTGTCCCACTTTGATGGGACCGATTCGCCCCTAATGGTGAATGGGTCCCACAAGGGCCATTTTGCTAGCTGGAATGCCAGGAAGTAAGGAAATCAAGTTTATATGGTGACTTTGTCAGTTATTTCCTCAAATTATGCCTCAGGATGCACAATATGGAGTCATAGGGGCCTATTAATGATGATATAAAGGTCAATTAAGGATTGGGACACAAAATTCAATGTGAAAGTGTGGCTAAATACACTTTACATCATTAAAATGAGGTCCATACAACCTAGAAAGGTACAATATCCAATGTGAATGTGTAAAACATATTACAACACTAGATTAAAGTCAAATTTAATTTACAAGCCTTCTAGATTGATGTGATAATGCCATTAAATACATTTTATAATGCGAAGAATAGGTCTATGAGACTTAGATGCTTAATAAGAGTCTATAAAATTGTAAAAGTCATTCACAACAGCTTTACAAGACATTAATAAATGCATTCTATTTAGTTTGCAAGGGTCCAAGACCTAGTGTGGATGTATAAAACACCTCACAACACTAAATCAAGGCCGCATTAAGTCCAATTTATCATCAATCATTCCCATATCAAGCAAGAAATACTTTTTTCTATAGTACAACCTGAACAACACTAATCCTTGCCAAGTTATCAAAATTCATGTGACACATTCTCCTATTCCATAACTAACTATCATTAATCTAAGTCATAAAGTATCGTCCATCAACACCCTTAAGTTGATAGATATTCCCTTCAAATTTCTTTCCTATAGCAATCGATGTTTCAAATCCTTTTTGGATCTCACGTCTTTCATCCTTAAACACAAGATCATATCCTTTTCTACACATTGTACCAATACTCAACAAATTATGCCTTAAAACCTTAACATAGTAGACATCGTCAGTATGATGCTTTCCATCAAAACTCATTGAACCTATCCCACATATTTTAGCACTAGTATAATCTCCAAACATAACCAAGTCTCCATCATATTTTTCAAGCTTAACAAACTTACTCTTATCAACAATCATGTGATGTGAACAACCATGATCAACTACCCAATATTTTTTCTCTTGTTTAGTATGTGGGGAAAAGATAACCATACCTTCATTTTTCTCCTTCTCTGGAGGGCTTTCCTTTACCTGTTTTTTAGAATTAGCAAAAGTAGGTTCATCCTTAATCGCCAAGAGCAAGCATTCATTTTCATTAGGATCTTCATATTATGAATCTTCATGAGATATACTAGAATTCTCATTCACATAGTAAGCTTTGTTAATCTTTTTTCCTTTCTTTTCTTTATCATATCTTTGTTTATTCCTTTTAGCTCTTTCCGGACATTTTGCAACATAATGACCTATTTCTCCATAACTAAAGCATTTAAAGGGAAACTTATCTTCATACTTACTGGATCCTTTCCTCATCCTTCTTGCAAAGTTAGCTTCAATTTCATCAAATTTTTCTTCATTCAGATCTTTAGATTTTGTAGCTTTAAAATTAGTCTCTAATTTGCATCCATTCCTTAAACTCAGCTTCCTCATCTCATAAGATATCAAAAATCCTAACAACAGATCCTTAGTACAGGTCTTATAATCTATATTTTTCTCAATAGCACTCACCTTCTCATTGTAAGCATCAGGAAGAGTTCTAAGAATCTTCTTTACAATCATGGTTTCATCTATAGTAGCACCAAGTCCTCGCATTCTGGCCACTATCTCATCCAATCTCTATACATAAGCTTTAACATTCTCATCTTTAGACATATGTAGAGGATCAAATTGTGTCTCCAAATTCTATAGTTTCACTTCTTTGAATCTTTCATCACCATCATGAACTCTTTCCAAGGCATCCCAGACTTAGCAGTCTTCAAATTTTGAACTTTAATCAACTCAGATTGTACCACATTATTCTTCAAGATGAACTTCACCTTATTGCTTGTTTCATGTGCTTTGATCTCATCAGTCGTACTCAGACCATTATCAGGAGGAGTGTAAGGATTTTTGTATGATTTCTCCACATCATATCTACAATACCCTAGATATTCTTCCATCAGTACTTTCCAAATACCATAATAAGTTCCATCGAACCTCAAATAATCAAAAATAATTTTGCTAACCATCCAAGAACTTCCTCAAGCGGTTAAGCTTTTCACCAAGGACCCAAGCTCTGATACCAATTGTTGAATAAGACAACTGAGAGGGGGTCTAGATCAGTTGTCATGGAATTAAACCTTTAATCCAATCACTGGAACTAATTCTTAATACTACTTAAATGATTAATCATCAAATGCCAATGCAAAAACTCAAATTCAACACATAAACACAATAACACCAGATTTACATGGAAAACCCAATAAGGGAAAAACCATGGTGAGGATTAAATCACACTATAAAGAATATCAAAATTGATTACAAGAGGCTCACTGCTAAAAATTAGGCTCACTGCAAAAACAAGGACGCGTTGTCCAGAATAAGGACTCACTGTCCAACAGAGCTAACAACCCAAAGGGCTCACTGCCACAAAGATACAAAGAAGAAAAATAAGACTTGTTACAAAGAGACTACAATCCCAATGCAACAAAGTATTCCACCACAATCACTCACAGACATGCATGAATGATAGAGTTTTCCTTTTGTCCACTACATTTGAAAACTCGACATTAAGCTTCACAGTGGTCTACCACACTCTCATCACATGCATTCACTAAATAGAATCAATGTTGCATCTAACTGCACTTCCTCTTTTCTCTTATCACTCTTCTTCTTCACTCTTGTATATTTCTTCACCACTAACTCATCTTGTATTTATACCATCTTCAACTTTGAAACATATCAAAAGTCAGTCATCCAAATTTAAATTCAAATTAGGTCAATGCCAAACATCCTAGGGTGGAATTAGAATGAGGGTGACCTAAACACATGCTTCAAGGGACCCAAAAAATCCAACATGCTTCATCAACCTCGAAAGTAGTATGGACCAACAAAATTTCTCCCATACCTCAACCAAAAACATAGAAAACCATTGTTCACAACTGGTGAACACAACTTGCATTGTACAACAAGTCAACAACCAAAAATCTAGATATAGCATCTTCTAACAACGATGAACATGTCTGAACTATACAACCATAGGAGAAAATCTAGACCAAAACTCAGAACAATCACTGAATACCTAAAACATATCTTCATTATAATTTTCTCAATATCCTCGACATACACAACCAACAACAACTAGTGATAACCAGTTGATCAGTTGACATCAATTATGACACCTTCAATCTTTCCATTCTTGCAACAGATCTTGTTGTGGTTATAGCTGCCAGATGTCTTCTTCTACTAAGAGCATCTACGACTCTATTCTCTTTTCCTTTAATGTACTCAATATTTTAGCTTTTGATTAATTTAAAAGTGCACTATTTGGCTTCTAGTTTTGATAACTCATCTTGGAGAGCGCCCCTAGTTTGAGTTAATGGTTTTGTTTATCTTTTTCTTCTTATTCCCCATGAAGTGAATTATTTATGTATATTTGAATTCCTACTAGCCATAGATGTTAATTAATATCATTATGTGCATAGGTAAGTTTTTGCAGAGTACACCAAGGCAATCGTACCACAAGCATTTGCATGTTTATAATGATAATTAGTTTAATGCATAAGAAAATTATAACTAATCACCGAGCATTTGATGTACTTGTGTCCATTTTTATTTATGTATTTATTCCTATCTTTTTAACACTTATCATCCTCATATCCCTTTTCCTTTGCCATTATTAGTATAGGTTAGATTGGTTTCTATTATGCATCTTTATAGGTGGATTTAGATTAGCTATAGTATAGTAGTATGATATAAAAATGAAGTTGACCTTATTTGAATCCTTGCACATAAATTTATGAAAAAGCATAAATGTACAAGTTTCCATGTTGTCAAAAATTCATAGATACTAGCTAAAACTGCATGGGGATTTATTTTTATTGGAATTATTAAGTAGTGATCATGGATTACAAGGTTCGCATGCTCAAGAGATTTCAAGAATTAAGCACAAGTGTATAGAAGGTAAATAAGAAAATAAATTTATTTTCTCAATAGCTAAGGAATGTATGCCTTTGTTGAAGATTTTAGAACATTGTTGATGCCTACTTGGAAAATGTGAGATATGTATAGTGAATTTCCTTAGATATTACATTGAATTTATTCTTTCTTTGGGAGCAAGTTCACAAGTCTAGATCTAGTCTATGATTATGGATTTTTTCTTTGAGTGTGGATCTTGAATCCTAGCAATGTATAACTCTACTCTTCTATAAATACCTATTTCACCTCTACTTCTTCTGCCTTTTCTAATATCTAAGAACTAGTTGTATTTAGAAATATCTTTAGATTGTTTTCATTAGTGTTGAAAGAGAACATGTTCTCCTATGTCAACCTTCAACAAACTTATTCATGAGATTACAAATATTAGGAAATATCCCTAAGATGATGTATACATATTTATTACTCATTTTAGTACACCAAATCCAAATGTTTTACTATTGATTTCACCTTTAATGTTGTATAAGGAGAGAGGACTTGTGGATTTTAGATGTCTTGAATGAATGCTAATTAATTCTTGTAACTACTAGTAAATAACACCAACTTTTATAAAAATTATACCCAATATGCTTAGGTTGAGTAAATAAATGGTGATAGTTAGCTAGATTTTAAATTTGAATTTTGAAAAGGTAAGGGTCAAGTCAATGACTATTTGATTTGACCTTGTGACCAAAAAAATGGCTCTAAGTAGGAAAAATAATCAAATCCAAATAAATAATAGCTATATCAATGTAGGTGTATATATAAAGTGTATTAAATACAAGGATTATGTGAATATATCAAAGCATGTATGGATAATTATAAGGTGGGAGCTAAATATGTGGGAGTCTGTGTACATAGGGATAGGTAAAGGATAGGGGATGTAATAATGGAAAGATTGAAGGTGTTGTCATTGATGTCAACTGGTATTGGTTATCATTGATTGTTATTTTCATTAGTGTCATGGATAGAGGTTATTGGTTGTATATGTTGAGGATATTGAGAAAATTGTAATGAAGATAGGTTGCAAGTGTTTCAGTGATTGCTCCGGGTTTTTCTCTAGACTTGATCCTATAATTGTATGGTTCAAATATGTTGGTCTCAAGGTTGTTGGAAGCTGCTATATCCTAATTTTCGGTTGTTGATTTATCATACAGTGCGAGTTGTGAACTGTGGTTTTCTATGTTTTTGGTTGAGGTCCGTGAGAAATGTTGTTGGTCCAGATTTCTCTTTGATGAAGTCTTATGACTTATAGTTCTAGAGTTGATTTATTTTGATTGTATTGATAATTTTGGTATCTAGAAAGTTCATGCTTAAGTGTTCTATGTGTGTGACACAAGTTTGGACGACCTTGTGTTGAATACTACTTTCAACGTTGATGAAGTGTGTTGGATCTATTTGGGTCTTGATGAAGCATGCGTTTGGATCACCCTCATTCTAATTCCACCCTAGAATTTTTTGGCACTGACCTAATTTGAATTTGAATTTGGATGGATGACTTTGGATATGTTCTAAAGTTAAAGATGGTATAAATACAAGATGAGTTAGTGGTGAAGCATATACAAGAGCGAAGAAGAGAGATAAGTGGAAAAGAAAAAGAGAAGATAGATGTGACAGTGTTGTTTTCCAGTGAGTGTATGTAGTGAAAGTGTGGCAGATCAGTGTAAAGCCTTAATGTTGAGTTTTTGGATGCAGTGAGCTGAAGCTGAACTTTATCATTCATGTATGTCTATGAGTGATTATGTTTGAATCCTTTGTTACATTGAGATTGTCTTCTCTCTGTAACAAGTCGTCTTTGTATCTCTATGGCAATGAGCCCTCCGAGTTGTTAGCCCTGTTGTAAAGTGAGTCCTTGTTCCAAATAGTGAATCCTTATTTTGGCAGTGAGCCTTGTTTCATAGGAAGTGAGCCTCTTGTAATCAGTTTTGATATTCTCTATAGTGTAAGTTAATCCTCACCATGGTTTTTCCCTGATTGGGTTTTCCACATAAATCTAGTGTTATTGTGTTTATGTGATGGTTTTCAGTTTCTTCACTAGTATTCATTGTTTAATCATTTATGTAGTGTTAAGAATTATTTTCGATGAATGAATTAAAGATTAAATATGTGAAAATTGATTCACCCCCTTTTCTCAGTTGTCTTGTTCAACAATTGGTATTAAAGAGTGGTTCCTTGGTGAAGAGCTTAACCGCTTGAGGAAGGTCCAGGATAGCTGGCAAGATGATTTATGATTATCCGAGATTCAATGAAATTAACTATGTTATCTAGAAAATATTGATGGAAGAATATCTGGAGTATTGTGGATATAATGTGGAGAAAGCTTATAGGAATCCTTACACTCCTCCTACTAATGGTCCGAGCACGGTTGATGAGATCAAAGCACATGAAGCAAACAATAAGGTGAAGTACATTTTGAAGAAAAGTCTAGTACATTCTGAGTTGATTAAGGTTCAGAATTTGAATACTGCTAAGGAAGTATAGGATGCTTTGGAAAGAGCACATGAAGGTGATGAAATAGTTTAAGAGGAAAAAATATAGAATTTGGAGACATAGATTGATCTTCTACATATGTCTAAAGATGAGAATGTTAAAGCTTATGTACATAGATTGGATGAAACAATGGCTAGAATGCAACCTGGACTTGGTGCTACTATAGATGAAACCAAAATTCTAAAGAAGATTCTCAAGACCCTCCTTGATGCTTATAGTGAGAAGGTGTGTGCTATTGAATAGAGCATAGATTATAAGACCTACACTAAAGATCTGTTGTTGGGATTTTTGACATCTTATGAGATGAGGAAGCTGAGTCTGAGGAATGGATGCAAATCAGAGACTACTTTTAAGGCTACAAAAGCTAAAGATCTGGATGAAGAAAACTTTGATGAAATAGAAGCTAACATTGTGAGAAAGATGAGGAAAGGCTCCAGTAAGTATGAAGGTAAGTTACCCTTTAAATGCTTTAGTTGTGGAGAAATAGGACATTATGTTGTAAAGTGTCTGGAAAGAGCTAAGAGGAATAAACAAAGATATGAGAAAGGAAAGGAAAGAAGATTAACAGAGCATATTATGTGAATGAGAATGCTAGTATATCTGATGAAGATTTTGAGTATGAAGATCCTAATGATAATGAATGCTTGTTCTTGGAAATTAAGGATGAACCTACTTCTACTAATTCTAAAAAATGGGTAAAAGAAAGCCATCCAAAGAAGGAGAAAAATGAAGGTACGGTTATATTTACCCTACATGCTAAACAAGAAAAGAATTATTGGGTAGTTAATAGTGGTTGTTCACATCACATGACTGGTGATAAAAGTAAGTTTGTTAAGCTTGAAAAATATGGTGGAGGCTTGGTTATGTTTGGAGATTATACTAGTGCTAAAATTTTTGGGATAGGTTCCATAAGTTTTGATGGAAAGAATAATACTGATGATGTCTACTATGTTAAGGGTTTAAGGCATAATCTTTTGAGTGTTGGTCAGATGAAAAGTAAAGGATATGATATTGTGTTTAAGGATGAGATATGTGAGATCCGAAATGGATCCAGAACATTGATTGCTACAGGAAAGAAATCTGAAGGAAATATCTATCAACTGAAGGGTGTTGATGGATGATGCTTTATGACTCAAATCAATGATAGTTGGTTATGGCATAGGAGAATTTGTCACATGAATTTTGATAACTTGGAAAGGATTAGTATTGTTCAAGTCATGAGAGATTTACCAAGAATTACAAATCCTATAAATGCTATATGCAAGAATTGTCAATTTGGAAAGCAAGCAAGAAGTCATTATAGATCAAAGGAACAATCTACTATTAGAATACTTGATTTAGTTAATATAGATCTTTGTGGTCCTACAAGAGTGGGAAGTCTACTTGGTAAAAGGTACTTTATGCTTTTAATTCATGATTATTCAAAATATGCGTGGGTTACATTTCTTAGAGAGAAATCAGATGCATTAGATAGATTCAATACATTCAAAGTTATGGTTAAAAATGAAGTGAACTTGAATATAAAATGCTTAAGGTCTGATAGAGGTGGATAATTCACCTCCCATGAGTTTAATATGTTTTGTGAAGTGCGTGGA
The DNA here is from genome assembly GCA_007258455.2 of Sequoia sempervirens. Classification (NCBI taxonomy): domain Eukaryota; kingdom Viridiplantae; phylum Streptophyta; class Pinopsida; order Cupressales; family Cupressaceae; genus Sequoia; species Sequoia sempervirens. The sequence goes on along the minus strand of VDFB02109223.1, from coordinate 6,214 downwards.
ATAAAGAGACAACTGTCTACTCTGAGAACTCCTCAACAGAATGGAGTTGTTGAAAGGAAAAATAGAACAGTTCAAGAGGCTACTAGATCGATGATTACTGAGGTTGGTTTACCAGAATTTTATTGGAAATAAGCTATTCATAGTGTTTTTTATGTATTCAATCAAGTTCATGCAAAAGAAAATAGTGCAAAGACTCCCTATGAGCTATGGTTTGGAAGAATTCCTACTGTTAAGTATTTCAAGGTATTTAGAAGCAAATGTTATATTAGAAGAGATGAAGAAACTTTAGGTAAGTTTGATGCAAAAAGTGATGAAGGAATTTTTCTTGGATATTCTACTAAAATCAAGGCATATAGACGTTTCAATAAAAGACTGAGAAAGATTGTAGAAAGTTCAAATGTCAAGGTTGATGAGAAAGTGAATAATTCAATTGGCATTAATGTATATGAATTTGATGAACCCGGTCATTTAAGAATTGAAGAGATTGTGGAAGAAATGAAAAGGATGTGCAAGAAGAGAAGGATGAACAAAATGAAAGAGAAGAAGTTGCTTTAGTGATGTCACCTAAGACACCTAGATATGTACAGAAGAATCATTCAGAAAATTAGATTATTGGAGATAAGTCTAAAGGAGTATTGACTAGAAGTAGAGTTGGTGTTGAAGTTAATCTACGTTTACTTTCTGAGATTGAACCGAAGACTATAAGTGAAGCCTGTAAAGATAAACATTGGATGGAAGCTATGAAAGAATAACTTATGCACATTGAGAAGAATCAAACTTGGGAATTGGTCCCAATACTAGAAGATAAAAACATTATTGGATCGACGTGGGTATTCAAAAATAACTTGAATGAGAATGGAGAAGTTGTTAGAAACAAAGCGAGGTTTGTGTGTAAAGGTTACGCACAGGTGGAAGGCATATATATTCAGGAAACTTTTGCTCCGACAACAAGAATGGAAGCTATAAGGATGTTCTTCGCATTTTATGCTTACAAATACTTTAAGGTCTATTAGATGGATGTCAAATCAACATTTTTGAATTGTGAGCTAGAAGAAGAGGTCTACATGGAACAACCAGAAGGATTTCAGTTGTCAGAGCAATCGGATATGGTGTGCAGATTGAAGAATATTTTATATGGATTGAAGCAAGCTTTGAGAGCTTGGTATGCAAGGTTGGACAAGTATTTGATTTAGCAAGGTTTCAACAAAGGTACATCAGATAGTAATCTATATTTTAAGATTGAAAATGAAAAAATATTGATTGTAGTTGGGGTGATCCCACAATAGTGGTTTACACTTTTTGGCCTAACTGGACACTGATATTTTTTTTTTAACACAATCTCCACATTCGGGCACCTATAGCGATTAAACCGTAAGGAATTTGAAGATGATGTAAACTAGAGTCTTGTCACATTTTGTCTGTAGATTCTAAAAAATATTTTTTTCATTTTTTGGAATCAAATTGCACTTTTTCCATCTCCCACAAAATTGGTTTTTTTCAAAAACAGATTTTTAAAAGTGACGACACCGTATAACGCATAACATTTTTTCCATGAAGGATAAAATTCCAATTCTTTCAAATTTAGATTTCTAACTTCGATATCTAGTGCTTCCACTTGGTTAGATAGTTTTTATTGAATATTTTTCTTTAATCAAGTTTCAAAGTCAATCAAATGACAATTCGACATAGCGTAATCGAGATAACGATAACTTTAATTGTATGTCCTTCTTTCTTTTGTTGGATCAAGGACTTCAATATCTCGGTGCACTCATATTTTTAAATTTTTTTTTTTTATATCTTCTATTTTTCCAATATGTGCAAAAAAGATTTTTTTTCAATGAAAACCTATATTTAATAATAACTTAAAAAATAGATAGATAATAAAACCAAAACATACTAAAATTATATTCATTGGATAGCTCATTCTGAAGGCTACTCGATTCCAAGTTTGGTTTCTAAATATTCCCCCATTTTCATCCCCAACCGGAGCTTGAAAGTGTAAAATTTAAAGGTTTTTTGTGTGAACAAAATAAAAAATTAGGGAAAAAGGGGGTCCGCTAGAACCAGGGGGGTTCTAGCGAACCAGGGTTCATTCGAACCCTGGTTCATTCAAACCCCCACTAATATGTATTTTTCCTTTGTTTTTTGGGCAGAAAATGTGGGCCCAATAGTTAATGGGTTCGCTCGAACCCTAGTTCGGTCGAACCCCTTTATGGTTCAGTCGAACATGTAGGTTCATGCGAACCCCTAAAACCAATTTTTTTGCCATGGGGTCATTTTTTCTCAAATTTCCTTCCTCTTCAAAAGTGTAAACCACTTATGTGGCTTCACCCGTTGTGTATGTTGATAACATTATCTTTGGAGGAAATGAAAGTATGTGCAAGAATCATGTTTGCGGAAGAGATACAAAAAAAAATTGAAATGTCTATGTTTGGAGAGATGAATTTCTTTCTTGGGCTACAGATCAATCAAACAAAGAAAGGAGTCTTTATTTTACAATTGAAGTACGTGAGAGAAATGTTAAAGTTTGGGATGGGTGGTTCCAAATCGGTATGTACTCCTATGGTGACTGGTTACAAATTGGGTAAAGATGATGATTCACCTAAGGCTAATTAGAACAAGTATAGATCTATGGTTGGTGGACTACTGTATTTCACTGCTACTAGATTGGATATTATGCATGTAGTTTATCTTGTGGCTATATTTCAAGAAGATCCTAAGGAAACATGTGTTGATGTTGTTAAGAGAATTTTCAGATATTTGAATGGCACTCTAGATTATGGATTATGGTATCCTAGAGATATTGACTTTACTCTAAGTGCTTATATAGATGCAAATTGGGTTGGATGTGTAGATGACAAAAAGAGTACAAGTGGTGGTGCATTCTTTCTTGGTTGCAGATTGGTGGCATGGTTGAGTAAAAAGCAAGATTAAATATCCTTGTCTATTGTTGAAGCTGAGAATATTGTTGTTGCATTTTGTTGTACACAAGTTCTATGGATGAAACATACATTGAAAGATATTACAGTGGTATATGATGATCCTATTTCTATCTTATGTGATAATACATGTGCAATTAACATTTCAAATAATCCTATGATGCACTCAAGGATGAAGCATATATCTATCATATATCATTACTTAAGACAGAAGGTCATGGAGAATGAAATACAACTTGAGTATGTTCTGACAAAAGATCAAGTGGCTGATATTTTCACGAAGGCTCTTTCTAAAGATACTTTTGAGTATCTCTGGGAGAAGTTAGGGGTTATTGCCCCTCCTTTCTTGAACTAGATGCATATGGAGATGCATCAGTCCAACAGATCTATGGATCTATCTTTCTTTTGGATTGATGTTTTGGTGGCTACCTCTTAGGGGGAGTAGGTAGTATTAGGTGTTGTCATTATGAGTATTCAATTTTCTATGTCAAAGGAGAAATCAATGTAAAATATCTTTTTCATTCACCATTGATGTCAAAGGGGAAGAAGAAGCATGTGGAAAAGGAAGAAGAAGCATGTGAAAAAGAATGTGAAAAAAAGAGAGAGAAGAAGCATGTGAAGAAACAAAAAGGAAAATCTTGAGAAGTGTATTCAGAGCTTGTATGTTTTCTTTGATGGTTTTCACATCATGTGTTGCCATCAATGACAAAGGGGGAGATTTTTTCAAGAATGGAAAGATTGAAGTTGTTGTCATTGATGTCAACTAGTGAACTAGTTATCAACTGATTGTTGTTCTCATTAGTTTCATGGATATAGGTTATTGGTTGTATATGTTGAGGATATTGAGAAAATTCTAATGAAGACAGGTTGCAAGTGTTTCAGTGATTGCTCTGGGTTTTGCTCTTGATTTTATCCTATAAATGTATGGTTCAAATATGTTGGTCTTGGTTGTTGGAAGCTACTATATCCTGATTTTTGGTTATTGATTCATTGTACAGTGTGAGTTGTGTTCACCAGTTGTGAACTGTGGTTTTTTGTGTTTCCGGTTAAGGTCTGAGAGAAATGTTGTTGGTCCATATTTCTCTTTGATGAATTCTTATGACTTATGGTTCTAGAGTTGAGTTATTTTGATTGTATTGAAGATAATTTTGGTATCTAGAAAGTTTGTGCTTAAGTGTTCTATATATTTTACATTGGTTTGGTTGACCTTGTGTGGAATACTACTTTCGAAGTTGATGAAACGTGTTGGATCTATTTGGGTCTTGATGAAGTGTGTGTTTGGGTCGCCCTCATTCTAATTCCACCCTAGATGTTTTGGCACTGACCTAATTTGAATTTGAATTTGGATGGTTGACTTTGGATATGTTTCAAAGTTGAAGATGGTATAAATACAAGATGAATTAGTGGTGAAGCACATACAAGAGCGAAGAAGAGAGATAAGTGGAAAAGAAAAAGAGTAGATAGATGCGACAGTGATGATATCTAGTGAGTGTATGTAATGTGAGTGTGCCAGATCAATGTGAAGCCTTAATGTTGAGTTTCTGAATGCAGTGAGCTGAAGGTAAACTTTATTATTCATGCATGTCTGTGAGTGATTGTGGTTGAATCCTTTGTTGCATTGAGATTGTATTCTCTTTGTAACAAGTCTTCTTTGTATCTCTGTGGTAGTGAGCCCTCTGAGTTGTTAGCCCCGTTGGATAGTGAGTCCTTGTTCCAAACAGTGAATCCTTATTTTGGTAGTGAACCTTGTTTCATAGGCAATGAGCCTCTTGTAATTGGTTTTGATATTCTCTATAGTGTGAGTTAATCCTCACCATGGTTTTTCCCTTATTGGGTTTTCCACGTAAATCTGGCGTTATTGTGTTTATGTGATGGTTTCCAGTTTCTGCTCTAGTGTTCATTGTTTAATCATTTAAGCAGTGTTAACGGGTTAGTTCTGATGAATGAATTAAAGATCAAATCTGTGACAACTGATTCACCCCCCCCCCCTCTCAGTTGTCTTGTTCAATAGGGGAATGATCCTAACTTCACACAAGATTATGTCATTTATCAATGTGTACATGTATCAAGATATTTTTTCAAGATTGATGCAAAACAAAATAGAAAATGGTATGGGTATGCAAATTTCATCATTGTAGTTATTCATATTAATAATAATTGAGCTATAAACATTACATATTTAGATTAAATTAACATGGATAAAAACAATTTTTGCTAAATTGTTTGTTTATTCTATTTCATTATCTTTAGTTTTCATTTTTAATATAAATGAAGACATAGATAAATATTTTATATTTTAATTATTTATTTTATGCTAAAATAAGAATAGAAAGAGAGGAGCTATAAAATGAAATGCTAGAGAAGAAGGTAAAAGAAGTGTATATCGTTCAACAATTAGTGAATATTTTGATGATTGTTAGAGAAGGAATCAAGATTCTATCCTTGGCTCCATTTTTTTCCCTCAAACTCTAGTCAAAAAGACCTATATATGCATAGTTGTGTACTACTTGACACAATCCATTCATATTGTTATGATACTACCTTTAATTTTAGTAGTCTAGTATGGTCATAATGATATCATCGACAATCTTGCAACCTATAACTACAAAATATTTGCTATCTAGAACAAAGTGGTGTTATAGGCAAATTTAAGGACTTCTTGTGCTAGAGAGTGGAAGTGTCTAAATTTTCCCTTATACCCTATAATGATAATCCTAAAAAATTGTAGAATATTACCCAAAACCTAAGTACATCAATTACCAACAACTTTCTTTATCAAAATAGAATTATTACAACCCAAAATATAAAATATTAAAATAGTCCAAAAATGGTGTCATAGTGATGCAATGTCAGCTCAGCCGAATCTCGCTCTCGTCGCAAGCTAGATGCCTGTGCTGTCGCTGTATCTCTCTCCCTACGTAGCGACTGTGCCTCTGACTCGGCCACCTGCCTCTCGCTCTCTGCTACCTGAACCTGTGCCTGTAGCACATCCCTCCCTGCCTCCAGCACCTGAACCTGTGCCTGTAACACCCCTCTCTCTGCCTCCACTGTACGCACCCTATCCCTGAGCTCTGCTAGCTCTATCTGCATACTCTCAGCATCCCCTGTCTCCCTGCTATACACCTCTGCCTGCAATCTCTCCACCTCAGCCCACAGGTCCACGGCCTCATCCTGGCTCTCATCCCTCTCCCTCACCAATCTCCGCTCCTGCTCTAACGCTAGCATAACTAGCTCCATGTAGTCTCTCTCCCCCTGAGAAAATCGGGCCCGCCACT
>VDFB02109222.1:30849-135303 GCA_007258455.2 Sequoia sempervirens | reverse complement strand
AGAAGAGACCAAGGGTTTCTGCATTTCCAGCAATATTCAGACATTGGAGAACGTGATTTCTTCTTTGTTCAGCTTCCTGAGGGTGTGCAACATCATCTTAAGGTTGCATTTGAGGATTGGCTTCAATCTGGAGTCAACATTGAGCAAAATTGGTGAAGTATTGGCAGGGTTTGAAGGGTTCCATTGTGAGAAACAAACATCATCAGCTGCAGCCATTATTCCCTGCTGTGACCAGGCTGTACATTCTAGCTTCTGCCAGCCATACCATTCCTCCAGGCTGGGCGTGTGAACTCAGGCAGAAAACACCTTTCCTTTTGGACTGTTATCATTGCTAAATTGGGCGTCTAGGCCATTAAAGGCATTTGCTGTGGTTATTTGGCTGGAGAAACCATTAAAGGCAGCAGGTCGATCATTCCAAGGGCATTCATATTGCTGTCATAATTTCCAGAATTCAAGATTATCAATCTTCTTAATATCCGGGTATGATTATTATGTAAATTCTCAATAAAGAATCCAATATCAAAATAGTTATCAATTTCCAGATTATTGGCATTGTTCATTTGCATCTGTTTTGTATATCTCTCTTGCTTTACTTTTCCTGGCAATCATCATCAAAAATACAAAAAAAAAAAAAAAAAAACCTCAAAAACCAAAAATAACTTTATAGCAGCTGCATAGCATTTTGCACTTCAGAGACAGGAGAGATATTACACTATGTAATGAAGGAAAACTAATTTTGTTTCTAGCTCCTTATGATAATAGTTTCCTAATATCATAGTTGGAAAACTCGCCCCAACAAAAAACTCGCCAAGGGAAAAATTGGAGAGTTTTTTAAAACTCTCCAAAAACTCACCAAAAACTCGGAAAAACTCGGGAACTTAAAAAATTGCTTAATAAACATTAAAAAAGACGTTTTTAGCTTTAAGTTCTCCATAGCCAAGTTTTTTGAAAAACTCGCGAGTTTTTTGAAAAAACTCGGAAAAACTCATCTGAGAAAAACCTCGCGAGTTTTTCTCAAAAAAAACTCGTGAGTTTTTCTAAAAAAAACTCGTTTTTAAAAAAAACTCGCGAGTGGCGAGTTTTCTGCGAGTCTGCCAACTATGCCTAATATAACATATAGCTCAGTTTTACCATCATATAAGTCTATGCTCCATTAAAATTGCACGATAAGACATTAATAGTGAAATTTGCTTGTATAAAAAATCAATTTAAAGTTGAAAGTAAGAATAATGGGAGATACTTACCCTTTTGGCAGCATAGAGGCAAGAATGAAAAGAATAGGAGGTCGATTACTTTCAGAATTCTTTAAGATTTTGCTGGAATCTCCACCCAATGTTGTCTCCTTATGCATAAATTTCACTAAAGTATTGCAAATTTCACTTCTTTCACACGATGTGAGGAAGGTGGGGCAGTACACTGTAAGACTGATTAAAGAAGAGACAAAATTGCAACCAAATTCTTTCACCACTGCTTCACAATTAATTAATGCTTGCTGCATCTGCCCACTTGCACCTCCAGAAACAAGCAGCATCGTAGGAGGATCAAGCCCCAGCTGACCAGCCATATAAAGAATTTGCCTATGTAATGTTGCCTGTGTGAATAAAATAGCATTGGTTAATCTACATAATCAATACCGTTTGTAATATGATTATATGAGTAAATATCCAATTAGCTTTCAAGCAAAGGCACATCACATGATGGAAAGAAGACAAAAAAATGCAACTATTCACCTCAACTATTTAAGGAGTGATTTATTCCTATGATAAAAATGTGAAAGCTATGGAAATCTCAAGATGGAACAAAGTAGAGAAAAATTGTCATTTTTTCACATACTATCAATGAAATTCCCAAAATACTCTAAGCTAAAACATTATTACATCTACCTCACAAAACTAGTCAAATGGCAGATTCGATCATTTTGAGCTAACCAAATTAACACTGAAAATATAAAACAAGTATGGAAGTAAACAGTAAATTTGTTTATTCAAACAAAACAGAAGTTTAGTAAAGTAAATGCAGCTTTTATGAGTTTCTTTTCGAGACTTGAGGATGGGGCATGGATTTTAAGGAAAGACAAAAAAAAATTCTGAATTTTAAGAACAAGCTGTTATTAAAATAATCAAAATTAATATGAATTTTTAAATTACAAATAAATGAAAATCACTTAAAAATAACATAAACAAATCAAAAGAAGTTAAAATTTTAAATAGCACAATAGCAATTCATTAATTTCATAACCTATTTGATAGATTCATGATCATAAAAAACATAATATAAAATGTGATTTATAGTTATATTGAAAGATGGCTGAAAAATAAATAATCCATCATGCAAAGTACATGGGTACATTGAACAAGAAGCTCAGAAATTGGAGTCAAGAATCAATTTGATACCTTGAAAACTGTTTTCTTCCTCTTCCTATATTTTCCACTTCCTCTTACTCTCTTTTCCTCTTATTCCCCTTTCTTCTTTTCTTTTAGTGAATACTATTAAAAAAAGATCAATAATCACAATATACTGTTGTAAAATATTGTAGTGACAATTACAAAGAGGTACATCTCCTCATATAGATTTTGATCATGTAACCAATAATTAAAAATGTGATACTTGTCCACAGTTCAAAATACTAATAATAGATAATATTATTACACACCACTAAGTCACTGTGTCACAATGGTGATTGTATGATAAAAGGTAAGCCTTCTATTGTAATACCCTCACTTAAGGCTCACTATACTAAAAATAAAACATACTAACACACCAATTGAAAATTTAAAACATCAGAACCAAACAAAACCATATATTCTCCAAAAGCTTTTCTTTAAAAAATTGTTCTTGGATCAAGTAGAACTCCATCAAGTTGCTTTGCAACCCTCATAAAGGTGTGGCTCCCAAGCTCAATACCTAAGATCCCAAATTCCACCTCCTTAAACTCTCAAATTACAAATTTCCCAAATTACTAGACAACCATCAATGTTGAGCTACATCTGTAGTGCTCTATCAATTTATCTCATGACCCTGTATAATTCCTAAAATCCACAAACTCCTAAACTTATTGGGCAGCCATCCATGGTGACCCCCATCTACATCAAATCCCTCTGTTGTTTCAAAGCATGGGCTTATTAAAAACACATTCTTCAGCAACGAATTCTTCACCCCTATCAACATCCAGTGGATCTTCAACAATGTCTATATTAACTTCATTGGGTTTGTCTTTCAGCTTTCCTTTGAGAACATCATTGGCTCAAATTCTATAGTTCTAGGCATGTGACTTTTTTTCTTGCAGTAATAACACTCAATCTCCCATTTGTCTTAATCTAATATTCTACAATCATCTATTGTGTATAATGTACTCTCATTATGAAAATTGTCTTTTGTATCTTTTGCAATTGTTATGTATTCTTTGACTAAAAGAGCTGAAATCATATCTTCTAGAGGATGTGTCTGACTAAGAGTAAAATGGCATTCCTATATTTAGAAGGCAGATTGTTTAACAAAATGGCTTTGGCATCCTCATCATCAGCTATAGCATTGACTTTTGCTAGTTGTCTAATGAAAGATCTCATATTGCTTACGTGGCTAGACATAGTGACTACATTATACAACTTGAATTTGAATAGCTGAAGCTTTAGAGGAAATTTTGCATTAACTACTTTTCCTCCAAACAATTTATTCAAATTATCTCAAATTTCCTTGGATGATTTTTCTACATCTAAATTACTAGATGTAGTCAATTTCCATTCTCAAAAAAAAAAAAATATCCCAAATTTTTTAAAATGTGAACTCAAAAAATTTTTCAAACCCATATAAAAACTTTGGATTAAAAATCATTTTTTAATGCAAATATAAAAACCCTCAACTACAACTTTGATATGAAAGACTCCCAACTAGAGTTTCAAAGTAGCAAACTATCATGTGATTCTCCAATGTGACTGCAACAAAAATGTCCTTCAAACTATGCAAAAATACCACAACCTTCTTTTTTAGCTCACATGCCCTTAAAAATAACTTTTCAAATTGCTTTGTTCACAGATAAATGCAAAAATACATTGTGCCCTTCAATGGTCGCACCCAACCTTCAAATTTGATTATTTTTTTTTGTTCTCTTTACTTTTCCCTTACAACCTTCTATGATTATAGTGAAACACGACCTCTTTCGAATGTGTTGGTGTTTCAATTCGCACCTCTGGAATGCGGATTAGAAACAGACAGCTATGCACAGTTAGACTACTCTTCAAATTAGGAAGGGAAGCTCCCTCTACGCTGATTATTCTTAAAAAGAAATACTAAACTATTGCCAATCTTTTTATTTCTTAGCCAAGAGCACAAGGTTATAAAACTCTTTGCATCATAGCTGAGGTTTTCTCTTTTCCAAAAGTTCAACTACAACTAGGCATAAACTAAAGATGCCTCTGGCAACTCAAGTAAACTCAAAGCCTGAGAATCAAAAGTAAACAAGGAATGATTTGATTAACACAAAAGCTTAAATAAACTTGTTTCCAGAACACACCCGAAGACTCATTGCACTTATAAGATGTAAGCTGAAATAGAGATTATGCAAACAAAACACATAAGATAAAATACTAAAACAGATTAAGATAGTAGATCTGAGCAAAATAGGCATGAGATTTCGTTCCTCAAATTCTAACAATAAATACACTTTTGGGACAACAGATTGTAGCAAAGGTAGGCTTACAATATGCGATCAAACCAGATTACATTTGACACAAAGTGAACAAACACTGAATAGCAAAGTTGCAAGTAAAATAGGCTCAACAATTTATTATCACATCAGTTCCCAAGAAATGGGCAAGGCTGCCCTTATTTATATACAAATAAGTAGTACGGAACCCTAAAATCTCCTTGTTTTGAAAAACTAGACTTGCCAACATGCAAACTTTATTTCTAAAACTAAACAAAAGATAACTAACTAACTACCTGCACACATCAGTTAACTAATAAAAACTAAGAAAAACTCCAACTATACATTTCATATTTCCAAAAAATAGATATGCATGAATGAGAACAAGTTTAACTTGGAAAAGGCATAAAGTTAACTACTACTTTTCTTGAGTTCTATTCTTGGAAATCTTTGCTGCCCTTGGTGAATCACTTAGTGATAAATTGAGAAACTATATCCACCAACAAGCTGGTAACTGCCTCTTTGTTAGGAGGACTGATTCTATCCACAACAATATTCTGCTTTTCCAACATCTCCTCACCATTTGCAATCAACCTCAGAAATTCTTTCATCTCTTCCGCTGCTTTATCAAATTTTGCTGACATCGTGACAACATGATTCATCGGCAATAGGATCACTACCAAAACTACTACGGATGAGATTCTGAAACTCTATTTACACTTCATTGATATCAAAGTAAGTGCCATCATCATGAAGATATTGACAAGGGATATGTGAAACAAATGTGCTTATGAACTTGAGAGTATTAACAACCTTCTCTCTAAATTAAACCAACTCTACAGTATTCTCTTAAAGGTATTTACTTTAATGAAGTGTTGCTCGAACTCCTAGATCCCTAAGCAAAGATCATGGGCGTTATACCTCAGTTGGTATATCTCTGCAAGTACAAATTTGCCCCTGGTGATGAATTCCTCTATCCAATCTCGCATATGCTTCCCATATATGAGCAACTAACTTAGCTGATGTTGATCTACCAGTGACTCCAAAATTTGTGGAAGCAACAAAGTAGCCTGTGAAGTGCCATGAAGGAGATTGGAAATATATTGCCATAGTTGCCAAATCTCAGCCTTGAGGGCTGCCTTATCTTCTCCATCCTTGAGCACTCGTTCCTTTAGATTATCTGCCGCAACTTCAAAGAAATTCTCATCAGTATGTCGGGTGCTTCTACTGAGATTAGCCTTGACAACCTTCAAGTCATCAATCTCAACCTCATCAACGTTCTTGTCCTCTGGAGGTGCAGCAATCTCAATGATATTCTCATCATCAGAATTCTTCTTCATGTGAACTTGCTTCTTAATTTTCTTTTCTGGTGTGTCCTAGTAGATGATATCAAGTTCTGCAAAGTTCAACTGATAAGAGGGATTCCTCCTCTTCCTACCTAGGATGTTCTCAAGCCAAAACTTCTATGGGAGGATCAGTTCTAGTTCCATCAACTCTTGATGAATGAATCGTTGTTGAGATGTTGTGAACTGGAGAATCAGCTTTTGAATCTATATGAATGGGAGAAAGCCTCAGAGAAGCAGGAGATGAAGGCACCGCTTCAACCTGCGGTGCTGATCCAACTGGATCTTTGCGTGCATCTGCTTAATATTCTTATTGAATCCCAACAAGAGACTTCATCTTTTATGGAATCGATGATACAATTGCTCAATTTGTAACCTCCTATATATAGAGAAATATAGAACAGCTTAGGCTTGTCTTCCGCCGGAACGGATGATTCGAGCAATGTGGGCTGTTTGGTAGGTCCTTTCTTCACAAACTTGAGAAGTTGGTCCACTTGCTCTGGATGATCTTGGAGATACTCTAACTGAGAAATCTGCACTTTGTTCTTCATCAATGAATCTACAATATCAAAATTTGCTGAGGATGAATCTTCAGCAATTGCTTTCACGTTCTCTTGAGAAGACTTAATATTTGAAGTAGAAGCTACTTCTTTTCCTTTTTCTTTATCTTTTGATATCTTCAGCCTCTCTTCTTCCTCTTCTCTGTGTGCTCTCAGATGTTGAGCTCTGGTGAACACAGGAGTCGTATGATTCTCAGGATTAACTGCAAGAGAGTACTGACAAATATCTTCTTCTTGTTCTTCAAAATCGGGTTCACTTTCAAAGTAGCCCGTTGCGGAGTCACCATCGAAGTTGTCCGATTGAGGTAAGACAACATTCGAAATTGGAGTTGGAACGAAACTTGGTGTAGATGCAGCTTCGGCGTATCCCATTATCTCGTTCATTCTGACATTTTCAGGGCAAGATGCGCCGGTATGTTCAGTGGAATCATGAAAAGAGCAAAACACAACATTTTGTGTATTGTCGGCTGCTTTCCTTGGTGGAGGTGGCCCTCATGGCTTGTAATTGTTGTAAGGTTGAAAGTTATTCCTCCTCGGCTAATACGGCTGTTGAGGCTGATAAGGCTGTTGTGGTGCGGGCAAGGCAGGTGGTGGTGCAACTTGAGCAAGAGGCGTTGGCTGAAGTGGCAATTGCCTCTTGAGAATAGTTACTTCATTTGCAACCCTTTGAAGTAACAGATCAGCAGAACTTTGAACCAAAGGTCTAATAGCATCTCCTCTGATCTTTCCTGAAGTGATCATGTTGTCTTCAATTTCTATTGCACCTTGTTGTGCTTCTCCCAGTTCCGTCTCGTGAGCCGATCTTATGATAAAAGCTATCTCTGATGGAAGTGCATTGACAAAACTGCTTAACAGGATCTCAGGCGATGGATTGAGTGTATATGAAAGACGAGTAACCAGGCGATTAAACCTTGCTACGAACTCTCTCATTGGTTCATTGTCCTTCTTTGAATTGGAAAGTCGAGCGAACAACTGGTGGCTATCTTCAGCTGGTTTGAATCTTGCAAGAAACTTTTCAGTCATAGTATTCCAGTTGGTTATGCAACCAGGCTCCAAGTGATTGAACCATTCGGCAGCAGCTCCCGCGAGTGTCTCAACAAAGAGACGTACAACAATATCTTCATGACCTACATGCAAAACAGCGCAAGCCGTTGAAAAGGCTGAAAGATGATCGTCAGGATGTTGACTTCCATCACCTTGGAACCGTGGAAAGTGCTTTCTTGACCCCTTAGGCAGTTCATGATTTGCTCCTAGGGCCAAAGGTCCGATATTATCACCCCAAGGCAATGGGATACCTCTTCTCCGATTACGATTGTTGTTGTCATCGTTGTTGCGGTTATCACCCATTGTTTCGGATTCTTCTTCTTCGAACACTGGTACGGCATTGAACTCAGGAACTGTGTTGGATGACTCTCCAACTTCTGTAGGATGCGTATGTGGAAGGAACGTATCTTCTTCTTGGAAGAGCGGATTTGTTCTTGTTCTCCTCCTTGTATAGACTATGTAAGCATGGATTGTCTAGTCCCACGCGGGTGGTGGCAAGACAGGTCTTTCGGCTGCAATATCGGCCTTCTCTTCCTCTTTGTCTAGAATAACAGCAGCGTTTCTCCACTGAGCAGGGGTCTCCTTCTCAAAGATGAAACTTCTCAGGCTGCTGATGATGTCTACTTGCTCTCCTTCAATTATCTGGAAACTCGGCTGGATAACTGGAGGTGTAAGATCAGGTTGTTGAACTGGTGCAGTAGGACGCCAGATAGTCATACCCGTGACATAAAGCCTAAGCTTTCTTTGTTGTTTAAAGCCTCGTGCCCCAAGATGGGCGCCAGAAAACTGTTGGCGTTTAAATTCGCACCTCTGGAATGCGGATTTGAAAACGGACAGCTATGCGCAGATAAACTGCTCTTCAAATTAGGAGAGGAAGCTCCCTCTTGCTGATGGTGTTTGAAAGAAAGTAAACTAAAACTAAGTTGCCTATCTTTTTGATCAGCTTAGAGCACAAGGTTTTTTAAACACAAACGCCGCAGCTGAGATTTTCTGATATAGGAAGTTCAACTACGACTAACCTAGACTAAAGACGTTCCTAACCTCTCAAGTAATAGCAGAGCAAGAGAAGTTAGAAATTAACAAGGTAGATTTTCTGAAAAAAAATACTTCAATAATCTCTTTTTCAACGAACACCTACACACTTCACTGCAAGCTGAAATAAAGATCATAAAAGTAGAACACAAATAACGGAAATCTGAGATTTTAGACCAAGGCAAAAGAGGCTCATGATTTTATTACTCAAATCTCTGAAACAAAGCTCACTTCTAACATGCCTTGAACAAGAAATTGCAGCTAAGGAGGCTTGCAAACTTATTCTTAGCACAATAGAAAACAACAATCTTACCAACTCCTTGTTGGCTAAAGAGGCTCAACAATTTGCTTATCACAACACAAATGAACAATACTTGAGCAACAAATAGAAGGCACAATAGGCTCAGTGTTTTGTTCTCACTAGCACGGTTAAAAGAAAATAAATGAGCAAAGGCTCTTATTTATAGAGAAGCAGAGGAGTAGGGAACCCTAAAATCTCCTTGCTTTCACAATCTAGGGCTTGCTCAGCAAGCAAGCTTTATTACTAAATCTAGAAAGATAAAACCCTATAAAGCAAAAATTGGGAATGCCAACTATTACATCTTATCTTCTTTCTATCCTCAAAGAATGGATGAGGATTATTCCAAGAATAGAAGCTGAGGAAAGAAACTTCTAGAAGAAAGGCTGCTTTAAAAACTTCGATCACATCCGCTAGGAAGTTAGAGATTGTGTCGGGTTAGGTGCATCTATGCCATCAACAGCAAAATACCGCTTTTCAAGAATATCTTCAGCATCTGCAATGGATCTCAGGAAATCTTCAACCTCATTGGCCGCTTTATGAACTTTGCTGACATCATTGAAAATATGGCCTATCCTTCCACCAACTGGATTGCAACTATGAACAACGATGGGAACTGATTTTGCACCTCCTCAAGCCCGCGTAAGAACCATCTTCAAAGGTACCGAGAGGGGATCTCTATGAAACAAATTGATGAAAGGGGAGCTTCAACCACCCTTTGTCGTAGGTGATGAATTCTTCGGATATCCTCTCATAAGTTTTAACTTTGAAAACATGACGCTCTCTCCAAGCAAGGATTTTCCTTTTGTGCTCCTTTGAAACTGCTGAACCGTAGGCTGTGTCTAAATCAGCAATGATAATCTCATGCCTAGGTTTTACTTCAGCCAGTGTTTGTTCAAATCCTTGGATGCCTTGACGAAGTTCATGAGCGTTTTCTCTCAACTGGAACATCTGAGCCAAGATCTCCTTTCCTCTGACAATGAAGCTCTCAATCCACTCCTGAGTCTCTTTCCCACATATGACCAGCTGTCTTAACTGATGGTGATCAGCTGGTGTCTCCAAGACCTGGGGCAGCAACTGGATTGCTTGTGAAGAACCACGAACAAGGTTAGAAATGAAAAGCTTAAGCTGCTGATTTTCAGCCTTGAGGGCTGCCTTATCTTCTCCATCTTTTAGCACTCTTTCATGAAGGTTTTTAGATACAACTTTGAAGAGACTCAAATCTGCATGTCTGGTATTTCTACCAAGATTAGCCTTGACCATGACAAAATCATCCATGTTTACCTCATCCCAATTTTTATCTTCTGGGGGCACTGCAGTCTCTATGACAATCTCGTTATCAGGATTCCTATCAAAATGAATTTGCTTCTTTGCCTTCTTCTTAGGAGGTTCCTGATAAATGTTATCGAGATCATCAACACTCACTTGATATGAAGGCCTTCTCCTAACCCTTCCTAAGGAGTTCTCAAGCCAAGACACCGTAGTATCTTTACTAACTTCCTCAGGAGGTACTGCTGCAATCTCTTCATCATCTTCGATATCAAGATCAATGTGAATTGGTGACGAACTCGTCAAAGGTACAGGAAACATGTGTTGAAGGTGGCTCTACCTTCGATGCAGTGTGGGCTTCGGGGGAACTTGAATCAATGTAAGCTTTCTGTATGACTATGCTGAAAATCAACCTTCTTTTACATTTTATTCGATCTACAACCTTTGATGCCATCTTGAAACTTTTGCCTTTCCTTTTTGACTGTGCAGAAGGAATTATCCTTGGCGGCTCTGCTCTGGAATAGAGTTCTTCCTTTTAAGCACTAGGAAAACCTTACTATGCTCCGACTTGTTGTTCTGTCTTCAACTGAAAGAGATTCCTTGTTTGCCCAAATTAACTTGTGGAAGAGGCTGATCCTCGATTGGATTCACGAGTGTACATTGGCGGAACATCTTCATCATCATCAGAGCCCTTCTATATCTTCATTTAACAGTCTTTCATCTGATGGAGAGTTAGCCTGCTGTAACTACGCCTTCGCACTTCAAACTCATCTGCACAGTTAGCCCAAAAAGTCTTCAAGTGCGGGTATGTGATTATAGTTCTCCAATCGGCCAGCGTAGACACCATGAGGATCAAATGATCGCCTCTCGCTGTAGGATTTGAGGCCAAATTTATCTAACTCTTCTCCAATTGTCCTGGCATCTGTAGCAGTCCTGCATGTATAAATACCCAACCCTAATGGAAAGTGAAGAGAGGGTTTCTTTCTATTTCTCAAGACTATGTGGACACCATGAGCTTGCCTCAAGAATTCCATGAAGATGACCTCATTTGACGGATAACTTGGCAACATGAGCGGGGCACCTGAATAACCATAGACCCTGAGATAGGTAAAGGTAGGAAACTGTATAAACCAATCCGCCCATTCTGCCATTGCTGCCCTGGCAACTGAAGAGATGCGGACGTGCAATTCGTTGTCTAAGTCCCGCACTGTGTACGTCAAGAATGCCTCGTTCACCCTTTTGTAGTAGTGCAATGACTTTGTGAATTCCAACTGGGGATAATAGTTGTATATGTGTTGTACACTCAATGATCCCTCGGTGTTCAATCCTCTAAATTGACCTTGATAGGCCACCAAGTAGACTAGATATGACACCATGTGGAATACATGAAACTGAAAATATTCTATTATTTGCTGATGTAGGCAGTCACTAATCAAAGTAGGCCAATCATAAAACTCAGTCTTTTTCATAATGTGAGGAATGGCATAAAACATCCAAGGTTGGAACTTGGTGGCATCTTCTGAGCCAGTGACTCTGTTGAGCAAAGTGATGATGATGGCAACCTCGTCCTTGAATTCTCCTCGTCCGACATTCTTGGGCAATGTCTTATGTTTTTGTTTCATCCATCTCTGTGCAATCTTCTTGCTATATTTGTCTTTATGCATATTCCACATCTTTTCACATTCATCCCTTGAAAGAGTTACGCTTTCAGGCCACGAGGGAATGGAAAAACACCTTTCGATATATCGAGGGCTTTTAGGCACCAAATCAATCACCGAGTCTGGCATTTGGATCCCTAGTAGCGGTTGTAATGCTTGCTTTAGCGTTGACTTTCAAAGGTGACGACGCAAAGATAGAGCATTTGGCGCGAAGTCGAGAATGTCGAGGTTCTTGATTGAAGTGTTGCGCCTCTCCAAAGGCATGTAGATCGAACACCCGACTTGACATGATGCAAATTACGTCTTAAAATTTCGTTTTGATGTAGCGTGAAGAGAACTAATTAGGACTTGAAAACATTAGGAGTGTACTCCATTTGAGAAGCTCGAAGAATGACGTAAGCTTCGCCTTAGCTCGGACAAGTCTTGAACAATTTCTATTTTAGAATCGCGATATTTGTGTTTCAGCGGACCCGAATTTTTGAAAATTTTTCGAGATATGGGTTTTGTTGACATGTCAATACAAGACAACCCGGATGTTAACGATGGTTTTGAAAACTTTGGTTGCTTTGAAAAAGCGACAAACCCTAATTTCTTCAATTTTTTCGAAAAGGCTGGCATGCGGGTTTTGTTGAATATGATTAGAAATGGACCGATTGATTGAAAATTGCAAAACCCTGATGTTTGATCGAAAAAGCAACCAACCCTAGATTTTGAACTTTCTTGAAAAAAGCTACGATATGGGTTTTCTTCAGAGGACTGATTGGAAAGGACCCAAATGGTTGAAATTTGAATGCACTAAGGTTTTCACTGACATGCAAAATAAAAGCACTTGCTGCAACTTGATGAAGTTTCTTGAAAAATTCTTCAGAAGGTGGAGGCAAAAAGATCCAGATGACTGAAAAATTGAAAGCCTTGGCCTTCTGCTTGAAAAACTTGATCTACTGGAACAAAAGAATGAAAAAGCAAGGGTTTATGCTTGCTGGTCTGAAAAATCTGATGTAAAACCAGCAACTATGGATTCTTTAATCACAAAAATTCTTCAAACTTGCTGCTCCAACTTTCTCCTCTGGATGCCACCTGCAAAAATAATGAAAAATACATGAAAAGAAGTGTTAAATAGACTTAGGGTCTGATTTAGGTTTTGCTTTCTTTTTGCTTTTATTTCAAAACCCTAAATCTCAGCCCTTTGAACCTGGACGCCATCCTCCTCTTATTGCAAATTTTGAAATTTTGAAAACTCTTGAAAATTCTCTAAGGCATGAAACTTTGGGCGCTTTTCTTCAAGAGGGGCGCTTATTTCCACCAGTGTTAGTCAAAATTTTAACTTTCTCAACTTTCCTCTACTTTGACATGCTACTTCGCCTTTGATTTCCCGTTGACAGATCAACCCGACAGGCGAGCTGAGTGGTTCACGGCGGAGCCTGACTGAAACTGAGAAATGTTCTGGAGGCACCTCCGGCTAAAAACTTGATTTTGACCTTCGAATTCACGGGTGCACATTCCTTCTAGGGGCGCCCAACTTCTTCAGTGTTAGCCATTTTTTGATTTCCAAGTTCTTCCTTCTCCCTTTGATTTTCTGATGAATCCTCGATTCCGGGAGCAATACTGATCCGACTGACTGTCTGAATATTTCGTTGGATAGCCAGATTGATTTTGGTGAGGCACTCTTGGATGCTACTTCTGCAAATTCCATCACTTGAAGGCCTAAAAGTTTGGGCGCCCTTCCTCAACTGGGGCGCTTATTTTCACCAGACTTAGAAAAAATTTCAATTTATTTGTCTTTCACTTCTGCAGATGACCTTGTCGAATCTGGAGTTTCGGACGTCGGATTGACGAATGTTTGGACTCGTTGCGAAGCTGAGAGGATTTCAGGAGGGGTCTTCTGGAGACACTTTTGTCAAAAGGAAGATTTTAGGTCCTCAAAAGCTTGGGCGCCCCTGCCAAGCTGGGGCGCCCAACTTCACCAGAGTTAGTTTATTTTTTGCGTTTTTCACCTTTGCTTTCGGATTTTTCTTTTCAACTCTCATCGGATCCTCTGTTCAACCCTTTGAATCTGATGACTGCGAGGTTCGTTTGTCGTGCTGAATAGCTCACTGGAAAGCATGTTGCATTTTGAAGACATCTCATAATAACTTAGATTGCAATTTCATCTGTTTGCACCTTGAAAAACTGGGCGCCTTTCTTCACCTAGGGCGCCCAGTTTCTCCAGACTTAAGTCATTTTTACACTTTTTCTTTAATCTTCTTCTTCGAGTTTCAGATCTTCATTCTATACCTTCCACTTTCACTCGAATTTGCCGGAGACTGGATCGTCGGATGCTCTGACGGGAATATCCATCGCGAAGCTGACTGAAAACTGAGCAACTTCCATTGGAGTTCCTAACCCTAATTCACTCATCTGATGCCCTAAAAAGATGGGCACCTTTCTTCAACTGGGGCGCCCAAACTCAGCAGTGTTAGAAAATTTTCACGACTTTTCAACTTTCTTTCTCGTTCCTCATGCATGTTCATCGTTTCACCTCCTGCCGAAAGTTGAATGCTGAAATTGACCCCTGGCAGTCGGATGACCTCCATTGATGACTGTCAGAACCCTGGTGGTTCTCTGAATGAAACCCTAACTGTTTGTATCGTTTTTGAAGGTTTTTTGGTTTTTTTTGAAGTTTTCAGGCAAATAATGAAATTGCGATTTTTCAAAGAAATTGATAAAAAATTCTAAATAAATCTAAAATGCACAGAGGGACTCAGATCTTGCTCATGAAGCATAGGCGCATTTATTTATCACTTATTTTGAGCTGTTACAATGCTAGAATCTGAACAAGGAAAAGCAATTTTGAAATTATAACAGAAAAACCTGGTTTTTTAACAATGGCGGCTGCAGCAATAAATGCTAAGTACGGCCAGGTATAAATAATCTCCAGTCTCTGAATCCAACGTCTAATCTCCAGTAAATGCTCAATACCAAATAGCGCCTCAAGGCTGAAGAACCGAGGAAGAAATCCGCGACAAGAATTAAGTGATGCATTTCAGTACCGATTGAATACGACAATCTAGCGACATTTATTGTAATTAAATGGTACGGACTTCCTTGAAACTTGTGCCAAACACTGATGGATGATGATGGATGAAGTCGCCTCTGGTAGGTAGTAAATATCTCTGCTGAACTCGATGACTCTCTGTTTGATTAACTGATTATGCTCAATCTGTGACTTCTGGATGAAATCACCAAGTGCAATCTTCAGCTGGTATCTCACAGCCTCAGTATGCCTGATCTCTGAAGAGGTTACGTTCTCCAGAAACGATGTTTGCCAGAAACCCTAGGGTTTGCAAACTCCAAAGCTCAGATGCTCAGAAGACAAAATTGAATAATAAACTTGATAGTTTGATTTTGCCTTGGGAAGAACAATATATTCTTCTTTGAAAAGTTCGACCTAATTCTCCATTAAAATAATCATTTAAATTAATGATTTAATTTTCACTTTGGACTTAGGAGAATTTATTTAATTATTGGCGTCCCTTTTAATGAGCATTAAATACTCATTAAATCACATTTTAATAATATAATATAAAGTATAATTAAATACTTTATAACTTAGCCAAATAATTAAATATTTTAATATTTCAATACAGTGACTTTATAATAAAGTCAAATTATTAAATATTTAATAACTTCGATAATTACTCATGACTATAGTCAAATCAAACAATTCTTGAGCCAGAGATTAGAGATAGAGCTAAATCCTTTGCACGAGGTGCCCTACCGAGAAATAGCATTCGCGACCTAACTTTCTAAAAATAGAAAGTTCTGCGAAAAACTCTCTGAAGGTCTGAAGGCCCAAACTGACATGCTATGGCCCGGAGCTAACTTAATGCTTGAGCAAGCGCCAAAAGGATCCTGCGAACACTCACGGTCGGCCCTCACGAGGATCAAATGATGATGAGTAACCTGGAGTACTTGGTATGGCGACTGGGATGGGACATGGCGGATCCGCCCTCCCTGAAATTGCTTGTCCTCAAGCAATCTCAACTCTGAATGTTGTAAAATCTCCTCTGACTCCCACGTAGCATCCTCAACTGGAAAATCTCTCCACTTGATCAGATATTCCCTGATCACCTGCCTTCGAAGGTGTCTCTCTCATATCAGGGATATTTTCCGGTGCTAGTATCGGTTTCCCTTAGTGCGTCAAGGGGTGGCAAAGCTGGAGATGGAACAACATCTTTGACCCAATGCCTTTTTCAGGGGAGAAACGTGAAATACATTATGGACCTTGCTATCAGCTGGCAAGTCCAACTCATAAGCAACCTCGCCCACTCGTCTGACAACACGAAGTGGACCATAGTAGCGAGGTTTTAGTTTCTCTGCCCCACTCTTCCGCAGAGTAGACTGACGATACGGCTGCAACATGAGGTACACCATATCACCCACCTCAAAGCTGCGCTCAACCCTCTTCTGATCAGCATACTGCTTATGCTGATTCTGTGCCTGCTGGATATTGTCTCGGAGAGACCTCAAGATGTCTTGCTGACTCTGCATCATATCACCTGCACTCGGCACTCTGCTATCGCTCAAAATCAAATCTAGAAGATTGGGCGCCTCATACCCGTACAATTCCATGAAGGGGGTCATCTGTATCGTCATATGGTGAGTCGAGTTATAACAATACTCGCACAAGTAAATCCACCTCACCCAAGCTCTCTGCTGACCAGCTATATAATTGCGCAAATAACCTTCCACCCACTTATTGACAATCTCTGTCTGTCCATCGGTCTGTGGATGGTAGCTGGTACTCGGTGTCAACTCGGTCCCACAAAGTCGGAACAACTCCTGCCAAAAGTTGCTCATAAACCGGCTGTCTCTATCGCTGACTATCGTCCGGGGCAATCCATGCAATCGGAAAACCTCTCTGAAGAACAACTCTGCAGTCTGCGACGCTGTGAAAGTAGTCGTAATCGGGAAAAAGTGGGCGTACTTAGTCAACCGATCGACCACTACATAAATGCAATCTTTACCCTGGGCTTTCGGCAAACCCGTGATAAAGTCCATAGATAAACACTCCCACTTCCTGTCAGGTCTCGGAAGTGGCTGGAGTAATCCAGCAGGATAAGTGTGCTCCTGCTTGTTCTGTTGGCACACAGAACACTCACGGACATACTGCAAAACATCAGTTTTCAGCCCTTTCCAAGTAAACCGTTCCCGAACCATTTTGTAAGTCTTGTAGTATCCAGGATGGCCCGCCATAGGAAGGTCGTGAAAGGCTCTCAAAGCTGTAGTCCGTAACTCAGAGTCAGGAACCAAAAGAATCCGCCCCTTGTAAATGATCAAGTCATCTACAACTGTATACCTGTCGTCCTGCTCTGTCCTGTCAACGATGCTAGAAGCCCATGGGTTCTTAGCATACTCTGCAATGATCCGATGCCTCCAATCCTCTGTAATCTGTGCTAAGGCATTCAACTGGGGTCTACGAGACAAGGCGTCAGCTACTATATTCTGCTTCCCCTTAATGAAAGTAATATCGAAGTCATATGACTGCAGTTTACTAACCCATTTCTGCTGCCTCTCGTTCAAGTCTCGCTGTCCAAGGAAATGTTTTAGGCTGTTATGATCTGTACGAACACTGAATTTGCTGCCTACCAGGTACTGCCTAAACTTAGCCAATGCATGCATAATGGCTAACATCTCCTTGTCATATATACTGTAAAATCTCTCAGGACCCCTGAGTTTCCTGCTCTCAAACGCAATCGGATGACGCTCCTGCATCAAAACGGCACCAATGCCCTCCCCTGAAGCATCACAGAATAAATCAAATGACTTCGAAAAGTCAGGCAATGCTAGCACCGGACATGAAGTCATGATCACCTTAAACCTGTCAAAGCACTCCTGCGCCTGTGGTGACCAAGAAAAGCCCCCTTCTTCGTCAAGTCTGTAAGGGGTGCGGCGTGACGTGAGAACCCGCTAACAAATCTCCTGTAGAATGCACACAACCCAATGAAACCTCTGAGCTGCGTAAGGTTCTCAGGTACCGGCCAGTCAACAATAGCTCGGACCTTTTCAGGGTCCATACTCACTCCCTTGGCACTGATGATGTGCCCCAGATATAACAACTCCTCCATGCCAAGCTCGCACTTGGATTCCTTAGCATAGAAAGACTCATCTGCTAAGATACCCAAGACTGTGTCCAAATGAGCCAGATGCTCCTCCCATGACCTGCTATAAACCAAAATGTCGTCGAAGAAGACTAACACAAATCTCCTCAACTGAGCACTGAAAACCCTGTTCATAGTTGCCTGAAAGGTGGCAGGTGCATTGGTTAACCCGAAGGGCATAACCAAGAACTCGAAGTGACCGCAATGACACCGGAAAGCGGTTTTCTCAATGTCCTGCTCCCTCATCTGTATCTGATGGTACCCTGATCTCAAATCAATCTTCGTAAAGAAGACTGCACCATGCAACTCATCTATCAGCTCATCAATGCGCGGAATGGGGTACCTATTCTTGATGGTTCTTTTGTTGAGCTGCCTGTAATCGATGCACATCCGAAGGGATCCATCCTTCTTCTTCACCAATACAACCGATGAAGCAAAAGGGGATTTGCTAGGTCTGATATGACCCATAGCCAACAACTCATTAATGGTCTTTTCTATTTCATCTTTGAGTCGTTTCGGATGTCGGTAGGGAGTAATCATAACGGGCTTTGCGCCCTCCTCCAACTCAATAATGTGCTCTGTACCTCTATCCGGAGGCCTACCAGGTGGAATATCACTAAACACTTTGGAGTGTTTAGTCCTCAGAATCTGTATGTCAGGGTGGTACTCACCCTTCTGCGGCTCCTGCTGGGCTGACATCAACATGCACTCAGCCGCCCAATCAACCATATCATGACGAATGAGCTTCTCCATCCGCCTGAATGAAACCATCCTAAGATTACTGTCCCGTATTGCCTTGATGACATGTGGTCTTCCGTCAACCTTAAATTTCATCTCCATGTCCCGTAGGTTGAGCGTGAACTCACCCAAATCATGTAACCATGCCATCCCTAGTACCACATCTGTATCACCCATATTAACAACATAGAATTCAGTCTTGAATTCATAGTTGTTCAATCTCATCGGCAGATCAGTAATCTTTCTGTCGCACCTGAGAGTGTATCCGTCAGCTACCTTGACTCGGATACCCTCGAAAGCCTCTGTCTGGATACCACGTCTCTCCACTAAACGTGCATCAATAAAATTATGTGTCGCACCCGTATCCAACAAAGTAATCACCTTCTGACCTGCTAAGAGCCCACGGAGTCGAAATGAACCATCTCTCTGAAGACTAGTCAGATGGGCTTCCTGTAGCTTCCTTCCACCTTCATGTTCATTCTCATTTTCGGACTTCTCATCATCTGAAGGCTCGGAATCAGCTTGCTGGTCTGACAGATCAGATTGCTCTTCGCCCTCATAATACCACTCCATTTGGTTATTTTTGACTTTCGGACGAAGTGGGCATATGTGCTTTTCATCATAGGGTGCCTTGCACCAAAAACACAACTTCTTCTTACGTAATTCGTTCAAAGTTTCTCTGTCAAACGGGGGTGCATTCTGTCTCTTAGGATCCTGTTGATCCTTCCTCCTGTCAAAGGGTCTATTTCTGTCATTGTTTCTATCGAAAGGCCTGTTGGGTCTCGTGTATGGAGTGGACCCTGAATTGAACTTGCTGCGAGGTGCGGCAAGTTCCATGCTGCGTGCCTTCCGCATGGCCTCCTGAAGTGTGGGAGGGTCAAAAGCCTTGACCCAACCTCTCATGGGTTCTGTCAAACCCTCAACAAATAATATAATGAGTCTCCTCTCTGAAATGCCAGTCACCATGACTGCCACTCTCTGAAACTCGCCAATGTATGCTTCCAGACTACCAGTCTGTCTGAGCTGAGCCAACTCTCTGAAATACAACTCTGGATCCTTCCTATCAAATCTTTCTATCAATCTGCTCGTGAACTCCTGATAGGTATTAACCGCATGATGGCCTAATGTGTACATGCCGTGGTGCCACCAATCATGCGCCACTCCGTCCAGATGTAAAGTGGCAAATTTAATTGCCTCATCCTCCTGCATAGGTCTAAGTGACAGATAGTTGTCCAATTTCTGGACCCAAGACCTAGCTGATGTCTTCTCTGACCCATCAAAATATGGCAGCATAATCTTGCTCACTGCATACTGCAAGTCTCTATTCACCTGTGGCTGCTGCTGCTGCTGCTGTGGGGGTCTACGATCAAATCTACCTCCTCCTCTGGGTTTATAGACATCTATAAACTCATGAAATGTAAGTGCCTGCCGGATCTCAGGCGCTAAAGACATGTACTTGCCATGAAATCTCGTCCAAGAATGCGCCGCAGGCATGCGTTACGTGGTAGAAGTCTGATGATGCAGGATGCTCGCCGCAGTCGTGGTGGGTATCTCGGGCAGAAAGTAGGAACGGCCTACGCTCGATAGATGGAGTAGCGGTGCCCTGGGCTCGATACCAGCAATGCGATCGCGGAGTGGTCCTTTCGTCTGTCAATCATTATGAAATGAAGAACATTATTGGTACTGCTATTGTACCCCCATCAACTGCGACATCATATCCATCATGTTGTCGTGTCTCCGTCTAAACTCCTCATCAGTAATGTCACCCTCTGCATGTGCCTTCCCTGGATCTCTGCGAGTCTCTGAGGAAGTCTCACGATCTGCCATTAGGGTTGCAACACTGTTTTCACTACCGTCTGAACTGGATCTGTGAAAACCAAGCACTCCCGATACTGTCTGACCTTCTGGAATCGGAGGACCTGTCCAGTCTTCGTCTTTGCCTGTCCCTACACCTCTGGTATACTGAATAATGTCTTGGTTCATAAAAGGCAACCCAGAAATGCACTGTATTCTGAATAATCACTGAAAAAGCACAGGATGGCAGGAGAACTGTGCTCTGATACCACTGTCAGAACCCTGGTGGTTCTCTGAATGAAACCCTAACTGTTTGTATCGTTTTTGAAGGTTTTTGGTTTTTTTTGAAGTTTTCAGGCAAATAATGAAATTGCGATTTTTCAAAGAAATTGATAAAAAATTCTAAATAAATCTAAAATGCACAGAGGGACTCAGATCTTGCTCATGAAGCATAGGCGCATTTATTTATCACTTATTTTGAGCTATTACAATGCTAGAATCTGAACAGGGAAAAGCAAATTTGAAATTATAACAGAAAAACCTGGTTTTTAACAATGGCGGCTGCAGCAATAAATGCTAAGTACGGCCAGGTATAAATAATCTCCAGTCTCTGAATCCAACGTCTAATCTCCAGTAAATGCTCAATACCAAGCCAACGCCTCAAGCTGGAAGCTGGAAACTGAAAGCCAGAAGAAACTTCCTGACAAGAAATAAGTACGGCCTGCTGGTACAGTGGTACGGCCAATCTGCAGCATTTAATTAAATGGTACGGACTTCCTTGAAACTTGTGCCAAACACTGATGGATGATGATGGATGAAGTCGCCTCTGGTAGGTAGTAAATATCTCTGCTGAACTCGATGACTCTCTGTCTGATTAACTGATTATGCTCAATCTGTGACTTCTGGATGAAATCACCAAGTGCAATCTTCAGCTGGTATCTCACAGCCTCAGTATGCCTGATCTCTGAAGAGGTTACGTTCTCCAGAAACGATGTTTGCCAGAAACCCTAGGGTTTGCAAACTCCAAAGCTCAGATGCTCAGAAGACAAAATTGAATAATAAACTTGATAGTTCGATTTTGCCTTGGGAAGAACAATATATTCTTCTTTGAAAAGTTCGACCTAATTCTCCATTAAAATAATCATTTAAATTAATGATTTAATTTTCACTTTGGACTTAGGAGAATTTATTTAATTATTGGCGTCCCTTTTTAATGAGCATTAAATACTCATTAAATCACATTTTAATAATATAATATAAAGTATAATTAAATACTTTATAACTTAGCCAAATAATTAAATATTTTAATATTTCAATAAAGTGACTTTATAATAAAGTCAAATTATTAAATATTTAATAACTTCAGTAATTACTCCTTATTTCTCCGTCAAATCAAACAATTACTGAAGGTCGAATCTGAGCTAAATCCTGCACCAGGTGCCCTGCCCGAAATAGCAGCTTCCGTCTGACCTAACTTTCTAAAAATAGAAAGTTCTCTGAACTCTCGAAGACTGCGAAGGCCCAAACACGACAGATCGCTAGAGCTAACCAACACTGAGCAACTGCCAAAAAGGATCCTCTGAACACTCCTGTCAGCCTACGAGGATCAAATGATAGGCTAACCTCGTCACCAGCTGTGCTGACTAGGATGGGGACATGACAAACTATGAAGCATTTTCCACTGTATATGGATTCACTATATTTTTCCGGCAACAATAATTTTAGACAAAATACAACAGATTTATTGGAGAATCTTTTTGTCCATGATGGTTAGTAGGATACAAATATGACCATGTCAATGACTTCCCGTCCTCAAATGCACAACCAAACAAAGATAATGATAGTGAAAGGAAGCAAAGGTGTGGAAATGCTTCCTAAACTAATCTATGAGGAGATAAATGTGTAGAATAAATTTAATCTTACAATTACAAGAAAGAAATTTAGCACAATTGCATAGTAGAAATTTAACCCATGATGTGTCAACATGCTAAACATAGTAGAACTATAGAAGCTTTTGCATTGTCACAATCCTCAATAACTAAGCCATAACCCACTCACCAAATGATGCAATCCAAGATCAGGCACCCAGTGTGTGGATGCAAGGAACCTTCTCTATTGTAATCAAATTTCCCTCATTACCCTTTTAACCTTGACTTTCTTGACATGTTAGTGATAGTGAGAATAGTACTCTGATTCTCCGATAACAAGGTAGGATCAATATATTCATAGATGATAGCCATAAGCACTTGCACTTCTAAAATGTGAATAAGAAATTGAATGCAACTACGATAGCTAACATTTATTTCAGAATGTGTGAGAAGTGATTTTACATTAGAATCAAAATTCATACGAAATTTAAAATTTAAATGGATGACTTTGTTATTAATTTTTTATATTGTCTCTATCTTTCTAGGTTTCATTTGTATTCTTCTAAAAGAAAATGGCTTCTACAAGTAGAACTGGTGGCAAACCAAGGGATCCTTGCTGGAAACATGGGACACCATGTGCAGTGCAAAGAGAAGTTATTTGTATCCATTGCACTAAGTCTATGACAAATGGCATAAATCGACTCAAATATCACCTTGCACGGATCCCTTGCTAGGATGTTAGGCCCTGTGAAGTGGCTACTAAAGAGGTTGAAAGGGAGGCAAAAGCACTCCTTGCGGCATTTGAGCAAAGAAAGGCGGATAAAAGGAGAACAATACAGGCAATGGCAGCCCCAATCCCAGATTTCAGTTCCACAGGATCAGAGGGAGATATGGGGGTCTCTTCTTCCATTGGGCCACAAATACGAGGATCGGGAAGTGTGGGCAGCCATACTTCTAGCTATTTTGTTCCCCATAACACTCTTAGTGCGCAACCTTCATTGCAACGTATTGCATGGAATAAAGAATAGCAACATGAGGAAAAGTTGGCTTGTGCAAGATTTTGGTACTACAATAATATTCTATTCAATGTTGCTTCTAGTCCTTACTGGGAACAATTCGTCAATGCATTGACCATGGCAAGTAAGAGGTTCGAGGCACCAAGTCGTCATGAGTTGAGTGGGCCATTATTGCAAGATGAGGTCCAAATCACATGCCGATTAGTAGAAGAACAAAGGAAAATTTGGGAAAAGAAAGGTTGCACCATTTTATCTGATGGGTGGACGAATGGCAAAAAGAGGACACTCATCAACTTTTTAGTGGCTTCAAGGGGACTGCTGGTATTTTTAAAATCAATTGATGCCTCTACTAAAGTAAAAAACGCAGAGACATTATGCAACATGTTGGATGAGTTGGTGATGGAAGTGGGAGTGCAAAATGTCATTCAAATTGTGACTGACAATGCAGCTGCATATATGGCAGCCAATAGACTTTTAGAGGCAAGGCACCAAACATTATTTTGGGGCCCTTCTGTTGCCCACTATCTTGACCTACTCCTTGAGGATGGGAAACTAAATTGGGTGAAGAATGTGGTTGAAGATGGAAGGAATATCACAAAGTATATCTACAACCACACATGGGTCTTAAATCTTATGAGAGAGCACACTGATGGTAAGGATCTCGTGCAATTAGGAGTCACATGCTTTGCTACTAATTTCCTCACCTTTCAAAGTATACTAGCTACATTGCCCAACCTTAAGCGCATGTTTGTGAGTGAAGGATGGTTGGAGAGTCCTTATTCTAGGAAGGTTGAAAAAAGAAGGTCGTGAAGACCATTTTTGATGATAGATTTTCCAAAGTCATGGAGGAGATCATAAGTGTAAGTTTTCAAACTTCGATTGATGATTTAATTTTTTATTGTCTAATTTTACAATTTGCTGATTTTGTTATTTTTTTATATTTAGGTGTCAAAATTGTTGGTTAGGGTTCTACAAATGGCGGATGGGGATCAAAACCCAATAGAGTATCTATATGAGGCCATGGATAAGGCCAAAGAGGTGATTCAACATTTGTATGGCTCAAACAAGACAAAATATGAACTCATATGGTGCATAATTGATCGAAGGTGGAACCGACAACTCCACCAACATATTCATGTTGCTGCCTACTATTTTGAAATATGCCCCTTAGTTTCTTCTTGAAATTTTCACCAACAACAAGCACCCGTTAAGGTTAGCCCAAAAAGTAAACTAGCTGAAAGTAACTTTCACCAAGATCCTGTTGAAGGCAAGGTGATAGCATATCGGAAGGGATCGTTAGCAACCAAACTAAAAATGAAATACAATGCTGAAATGAAAGAAGCTCAACCACTTATTCAGCAGGAGCGGAATTACAATGAAAGAACAATCATCTGCTAACAACAGCCATCCACTTTTCAGCGGGCATCCACTTAAGCAGTGGGAATTCTCCACTTATTCAGTGGGTGAACTATGAGAGATACATTGTTTATTCCTCCACACTGTAAACCATCCAAGGGTTACAGTGTTTGCATTAAAATCATAAAGTAATTGCATAAATATAAATGACTGAAATAGTACTACTACTCTCAGCCTCACAATGCAATTTGTCTGCAAATTACAAATGCTAAAGATGTACCAGCAAAGCAAAGTGATGAGAGATAATTTCCCAAGCTTCTAACCTTCTCAACTTCAGTATTACAAACCAAAATATGAACTATGGAAAATCTGATATAACAAACAGCAAACTGAAAACACTTAACCAGCAATTGAGGACACACCAAAATGCATATATCTCTCTCAATACCACGCCTATTCACTCCAAAACTGAGAACCATACTTCCAAAGGCTAAGGCGACCAGCATACAAGTATCCAACAATGCAAAACAGCCACCAAGAGATAGGCTCGACTCCCAATGCAAGCTCCAGGAGAAAGGTATGGCCCTAGAAATGGTACGGCCTTCCTAGAAAAATCCAAACTTCATAATAAAATCCCACCTTTTGCAAGAAGGGTCGCCCATATCATAGAAATCAATTGCATCAATACCCATAATGGAATTAAAATCACTCCAAGAGCTATGAATGAAATTTCGTTTCAGCCATACAGAAAACCAGCAAACATAAACTGATAAAAATCACCAATATTTTCAACTTTGATGCTCAATATGCACTTCTGAATGAAGCACACTCCCAATTGACCATCTAGGGAACCATAGTTTTAGGCCCGAAGAATGGTGTAAATGCTAAGCTCCCCCTTAGCCGGGTTCTGAAATCAATCCAACAACATTTCAATAAGATAAACCATAGATGAATAATGAAAGAGCCCAGGCCTGCTTTTATAGATTTAGAGATGACTCTTCAGCTTCCACCAAGAGGGACACCTCCTTTCTTTTTATGAAAATAATTTAATTTTTAAATCATCTCCTCCTTTATTTTGGCATCCAAACCCATAAGGAATAATATTAAACTTTTGAAAGATTAATATTTATCTTCTAAAGTGGCATCCAAATCCCAAGAGTAATATCAACCTTAGAAATATTAAATGTTATCACCTCATGTGGCGTCCACCCTCAAGGCCTCATTTTAAAACAACTTAAAGTCATTGTGCTAGGCCAAGGGGTCAAAATCACAATAAAATAATTAAATGACTTAAATAAATCATTTCTTCAAAAATGCACCTCAGAAAGCCAAATCCAGAAATACTCAACTGCCCTGCCTAAAGAAGAAAGCTCACTGTGTTGCTGCCAACCGGAACACTGCTAAAAATAGAACTTACTAAAAATAGTAAATTTTGAAAAGTTACCCAACGCCCTTTGCATGTCATATCAGTGCAAAGCTCTCTAAAAACCCAGAAAGAATCCGCAAACCAAATCTCGAAACTCCAATGTTTAGGCTAAAAATAGCAAGTTCCAAGAAAGGTTGTCAAATGGAGATGCATGTTACACCATTCCAAAGCTCTCCTAAAACCCAGAAAATTCCACCAAACATGCGTCAAAAACTCTTACATGCAAACTTTCAAAAATGCTTCAGAACCCACCTATAAAATAGGAAACCCTAATTTTACCTCTAGCGAGCCTACGGGCTTCCAGAAATAGGCTATCAATCACAAAAGAGCATATGGCTAAAATGGGGACATTACATATTTGAACCCCAAGTTTTATTTCTCCCCTACTTTCAAAGCAGATGCAGAGGTTCTTGTTGGCCTCAACTCATGGATTGAGAGATTGGTTGATAATGAGGACCTTTGAGACCTCATACTTGATGAGATACAGAGTTATAAGAAGGTCGAGGGGGCATTGTTTTCTTCAAATTTTTGCATTCGTTAGAGAGACACCCTACAGCCAGATAAAAAAAACATGTGTTTAATTTTATTTTACTATTTATTTTTAATTGTTAAGTTTATTAAAATTCTTACTAAGTTATAAATGGCAACTCTTATCCTTGCAGATTTGCGGTGGGAAGATTATGATGCCACAACACCTAATCTTCAAAATCTTTCCATCCGAATTTTATCTCAGCCTTGTAGTGCTTCTAGTTGTGAGCACAACTGGAGTGTTTTTGAAGCCATTCACACAAAAAAGCACAATAGGTTGACTCAAAAGCACTTGAATGACCTTGTTTATGTGCGGTACAACCTTCAATTGCAAGAAAAGAAGGTAAAGGGCAGTGTTCACATGAAGCACTTGACCTTGATGGCATTGATCCATATTCAAATTGGATTGCTGAGTCTAATGATGTTGATGCGGATCCATTGTTGGCTGATGATAAGTTTGCTGATTTGAGAGGAAGGCTGCTGAATGGTAAGCGGAAGCGGCAAAATATGAGGAGGCAAAAAGCAAGGTTGGTCAGCCAATAGGGCAATTTCCTCACATACACAGCTTGATCCTATCACTATGGATGAGACACCTGTTGAGGCTCCTATTGAGGATATTGCAATTGTACCATATACTTTAGCAACACCCACACAGCAGCAACAGACTTTTTTGAGCTTTTTGTAGATGAAATTTATGATTTATATTTTTCATTGATACCGAAACTTGAAATTCATATGTATTCAAAGGTTGAACTTGTCTTTTGGTCTATGATATGTATTAAACTCAAATTTTGATTTATTTATGATGGAAATCAGTAATATGTTCTACAAATTCAATATATATGTATTTTTGAATAATATTTTTTCAAATTATGTTTTTTCAAATGTTCAATAAATTTGCTGAGTTATTGCCGAGTTTTTCCCTGAGTTTTTGCCGAGTCCCAAGTTTTTAAAATTTTTGGGCCTACCAAGTTATTGCCGAGTCCAAGTTTTTCAACTATGGTTTTCCCATGTCTTGTAATTTCATTAAATAAATTGAATTGAGTAACTTTGTCAAAATTTAAATTGATGTTTGTCATCCATTAAGTAGTGGCTTTGTATATTGCTTGGCAACTTATTTTTTGTAATCATGTGACATTCATTTGTTTAACCAGTTCCTGTCGATGTATATTTGTTGGTCTTTTAATTAGCCAATAGTTAAGCATTCATTAGTGTCATCCCATCAAATCTTTGTTTGCAGCTGAATACCGGTCTTTGTTTTTGCTAGTAGAAAGTTGTGCTCATTTGTGATTGAATTGTTTATTCCCCTTAAGCTAAAAATCTCACTATAGGCCTTGACTGTTGACAATCCAGTGCTTGCATTCAAGGCAAAAACATAGTATGTTAGATATTTACATTTATCCAAAACTCCTATGGAATCTTGTATAGTGTGCATACTTGTAAATTTTGTTAGTTTTAGGTTAGTTAGAAACTTAGATCTCAAGGAGCTTCAACTTCTAATTTGAAGAATGGTTCTACTATACATATCATTCTAGTTTGAGTTGTCTCAAAAGAGACAAATTAAAATGCTGACATTTATCAACTAACATGATCATGATCCCACAAGTTCTTGAATAAATTAAAGCACTACATATTTCCACTAGCTCCGAGCTCATAGATCTATTGTATAAAACACTTGGCTTTCATTATAAATGTGTTTGAAAAGAAAGAACGTATTATTTATCCCTTAAGTAATGTACCTTGGGCTTTCAAAAATCTCTAGGATTGAGTTTCTAGAACGAATGTTAATAAACATTTACATGGTGATAGTCTTCATTTACTAGAGGTATTTCCATTTTGTTTTATGGTTTTTAGAAAGGAAAACATCACATTCTGTCTTTACAATGGGGAAAAGCTACTTACAAATGGGTGAAAAATAATCAAGAATCACAATTGGTCATGTTTAGAGGCCATTCTTTCCTTTTCTTCTAGGCAACTACACAAAAAGATACCAAGTTTGAAATATTTACTAATTTAACAACTATTTCCTTCACAGATCTAGATCACCATTACATTCATCCCTTTCCAAATTTCCTACAAAAAATATTAGTGTCAATTTGTCGTGACTCAACTTGTGATGACACTCGGCTCACATAGAGCCCGCCAAGGTTCTAATTTCGCTGAATGTGAAGATAAAAGACACCTGGCCAGGCTTTGGTGGCCCAAACAGGCCACCCATTTCAATTGGTTTCTGTAGTGTAATGAAGTAACATTTGAAGAATTTCCCAAATAAAAAAATTATATGTTCGTGCATGAAATTGTAAGAACTTAAGTGCCACATATATTGGAAAAATCTACGTGTATTAGGTGACTTCAACATAACATATTGAAATGCTAAAAATGCTAAAAAGCATAACATCAAAAATGCAGATTGTTTCATATGTGCTTGAATTCTATACCCCCTGTTCTTTCCAGTCTGGGATAAGCTCATCTAAGGCACGAGGTTCAAAAACATTTCCCGATAGTATGTGGGCACCTGCAAACAAAACAACTTGTGATCAAAGAGATTATAGAATATTGTGGACACAACATTTCAGCCCATTCTACAGCCTTGAATAAATGCTTCCAACATAGATCAAATGCTTTTAAGCTAGGTTAGAAATTCAAAAGAATTGAGAGTACAGCTTATTTTTGCTAAATAGATGTTTCATTAATGCATCAATCATAAAGAGTCAATGATATTGTGAAATTGAAAATTAAAAGCAGGAACAACTGCACCAAACCAGCCATATAACATGTTTAGATGTGAAAGCTGTGCAGTGAGACAAACTAGACACTTAGCTCATATACCTTCTTTTACATTTACTACCAACGCTAAATATGCTTCCCATATACTTGAAAAAAAAATAATGAAATATTCAATCAGGTTACTGATGAAGTTTATTTGAACACATGGAATGAGATGTTCTCACAAACAAAACCACTGGCATTATTCTCTGTGATTCCCAACAACTCTGTTTACTTGTAGAAACAACTTTCACATCTGAATCCTATTACTGTGAAGGAGGACTTACATGGAAATGCTGGGAAATTAGTAGACAATGTATCATATTTGAATGACGGAGGTGAGGTTAAACAGAACTATCAACAAGGATTAGATGTAGAGAAACAAAAAAAAAAGTTGTGTAATATAATCAGCCGCCACTTTGCCTTCAGGTTTTGAGATGATAAAGAATATGCACTTTTCTCTATTGCTAAATCCTCCAATCAAGATAGGAACTGTTACTCCCAAAGCTTGTACCTTAGCATTGCACATCCAACTTATATATGATGATTATGATGACAAATTTTCAACATCCCTTAGATCAAACTGATCTGTCGAGCCTTTGAAAGAGTATCATTCAAATATCCATTTGATTTCATCTTTATACATCATGAGAGTTGTCATTCTTGTTGTTATTGCCATCCTTCACATTTCAATTTCCTCAAACTCTTTGAAAGTTTCTGATTATGAAGTGTCATCCTTTGAAATTGTCATCAATGTTGCAATTATAAATATCTTTTCATGCAAATATATACACCAGCATTATCACATTTTAACTCAGCATAGATTTGGAAGGCTGATTTTAGCTCAAATGCAGTTAAAAACTCTGGCAAAAACACAGCACACACCCAGGAATTTTAGAAAAGTGTGATATATAGATTTTTTTTCAAATGATATATTTAAAAACTTGACCCAGACTTGCCAGACTCGTGGAGTCTGCAAAACATGCTGGTAGGCCTATTGCTTGGACTTGGAAACCGGGAGACTCACCAAGTACTTAATGAATCATGTAACACTGATATACACATATGTAAAAAATGTAAAGGTAAAAAATTGTTTGAAGGTCACAACAAAGCCAAAAACCAATTTAGCAATGAGACCCCATTGTCAATTAGCTTATTATTGTTCAAATTTGTTCCTCTTTAAGTTTGAATCCTTTGACCAAGATTGAGATAAATCAAGCCTTACATATCCATCTAAGCTTGTACGCATATACATGTATACGGGTATGTTGTGTTTGTGTGTGTGTGTGAGAGAGAGAGAGAGGGAGAGAGAGATGAGTAAGGTGATGGGGATGTGACCCCTATACCTGAGATTCCCGGTAATTATGGACAGAATTGTCATAGGAACCAGATAGTCCTAATAGTTAATAACAACAATGGTCACACGGAAGGAGCCTTATAAATTTTCTTAGTGGATGCTACTGATTAAAAATCAGACAGATTTTGCAGTATAACAGTGTTGTGTGAGATGAAGTTTTCAGCTCTGCTACCATTTTTTATAAGGAATCTGCATTCAAAATATCACTTTATATTTTTGAGAAAAACAAATCAAAAATAAATTTACCTCCTGATTGGAAACTACTTGGTAAATTCATTACTAAAATATTGGTGCAGATGCTGCAAATTTCCAAACCTCTTCCTCCAACAGTCGCTCAGATTCTCCTGCCAAAACATTGTCACTCCATTTTTAGAGGAAGATTCTATAAATTTCCTGGTTTCCTAATGTTTTGCTTTCATGGGACTTCCTGGGATATAAAAGTCCGAGCAATAGCACCCTCCACGAAAGCCGATCCCATAGAGGGAGCTCCGGTGCTCTCATTTTTCTTATGAAGGCGACCCCATGAAACATATGAAGCCAGAAAACAGTAATAATTGGGATCTTCACCTTAAAATGAAAAGCAACAATTTTCCAGGCAGGAGATTTTGAACAGCCGCTTGAAACAGGGGGTCTAAGTTTGAAGCGCCTGCTTATATACTAGGGAATTTACTTTCCATAGAGCAGTCTCTACAGAGTAAACGTTATCCTCGATATTCGCAGCTGGCTTTGAATGGGA
This sequence comes from Sequoia sempervirens, assembly GCA_007258455.2. NCBI lineage: Eukaryota > Viridiplantae > Streptophyta > Pinopsida > Cupressales > Cupressaceae > Sequoia > Sequoia sempervirens. The sequence continues at coordinate 103,732 of VDFB02109222.1, read as the reverse complement.
AATCATGAAAAACTGTAGAGGAGAGCTCAATACTTCATGTTTCATGGGAACGCCTTAATGCAAAAGACTCCAAATTTTTCCCAGAAAATTAACCTAAACCCCCCTCCATCTACCCATTCCCTGGTTGCTTTAACCGAAGGCCCAATTTGGATTAAAACACATTAAAAAATTCTAAATAAGAGAAAAAACAATTGCATGATTCTGCCCAAATTTACAAAGGCAACAATGACTTCGGGAAAGTTCTGGCAATGCTAATTTGACCAAAAAATTGAACTATGTAAAGAGAGATTTTCCTTTCAATCATAATGCTCAGTTCATCTAAATTGTTCGCTTTTTATGATAATAAGATACATTTCTCAAGGGAAAAAATATACAACAAAATGAGGTGATCTTGGTATGGGCATTATCCATGGCTTGTAGAAATTGGAAGTCAATTCTAATATACCCATATCTTTCTGCTGTCTACCCCGCAAAATTTGAAATAGCTCTTAAGATTCATAGTTTTATATCTTTGGCGGAAATTTTGAGTAATATTTTTGAAATAACTCTTAAGATTCATAGTTTTATATCTTCGGTGGAAATTTTGAGTAATATTTTAAGTATCTTAAGACTAAAATTGCATAGATAAAAACAAGAAACGAAAAAAATCAACATGCAAATAAATTAAAAAATCAAAATACAAACGTACCCACTTCTGCACCTTTTTCCACAACACAGACCGAAACATCCTTATTTTTCTCTCTACAAATTTGCTTGAGTCTGATAGCTGCAGATAGCCCAGCAGGGCCTGCACCCACTATGACCACATCATATTCTAAACTATCTCTGGGCCCTTCCAAATTGGCCTCTGCACTGAAACCTCTAATTGGGAATTGTGATTTAGGCCTCACAAAGGCTCGAGAAGAATACAAAGAAATTGTTCCACCATTTCCACATGTCAGTTTTTGTGTGCCATAGGAATAGAGACATTTTTCGTCAAGAGGGCTTCTGAGGCATTGAGAGATAGTATTGAATTCAAGTCTCTGCTGTAGAGAAGCCCTTGAAAAGATTGGTTTTAGTATGCTATAATAAAGCCTGTGCATTGCTCTTTTAATATGGATTACAGTTTCTCTCTTGGTATTGTTTGTTCTTTTATCTTTTCAGGGAAGTGAAATGAGTCGAATGCGATTGTTTTTAGAAAGGGCTGCGGAAGATGGATCTTGTTTGCTTCAGAAGGTATTCAGACAGCCGAAGAGCAGGACGGAACGAGATTTCATGTTCGAATAAATTAGATATATCGCTTCGACAGATGGGATCATTCACGATGCGTGTTACAGTCTAAGATTAAATGAAACTTAATATAAATAAAAAATGATTAAATTAAAATTAAGTTGAATAATTAAATATTAATATAAGCTAAATTTGTTTGAGAAAATCAATAGTTAAATATAATATTCATTGAATTGTTTTTATTAAGATAAACTAATTATTTACTTTGTACTTGCAATGTTTAACTTATTTTATATAATAATAAATATATATTAAGTATAATTATATTAATATAATACTAAAATAATATAAAAATAATATAATAATAATTTTATATTTAACAATTTTTAAAAATATTACATAATTATATATTTAATAATATTATATTAAATATAATTATTATTATATTATATTTAATTATATTCAATAATAGTATATAATTATATGTTTAATGATAAACTAATTAGTTTATTATTGTTTTTTATAAGGAAAATCAGGTTTTGAAGGGGCTCCGAAACCCTTTACAAGGACAAAAAGTTGCCAAAAAATCTAAACAATTAAAACCAGCAGCCCAAAAAAACAAAACGCTGACAAAAGAAAAAACATCAGAAACCCGTCAGCAAAACAAGAGCAAAAACATCAACAACCCAACTGATCTAGCAAAAAGGAACACGTCAACTACAACATTTTATCCAAAACCTTCACCAAGGCCATATTCTCCTTGATGGCCTCCTCCTGCATATCCACAACCTCTTTGATTTCTTCCACAAAGACAACCGCTCTCTTTTTTGTCTTGCTCCTAGTTCTAAGGCACGGCCCAGCATTCACACCTTTCTCCAACACTGGAGCAGACTCCTCAACTTTATCCTCCTAGTTCAAGCAATTGATTTCCTCAATCACTTTCTCTAACTCACCCAAGTCCAGAGGTTTATCCGTCCAATTAAGAGTTTTTTTGTTTAAAACAGAGAGACCCCTAGTTGTGGTCTTAAGAGAATTATTGTTGATATTAACCACCGTTCTTAAGTCCTCAATCATCTTACCAGTTCTCTCCTCAAGATTGGTAACATGGTCCTCTAAACTTTTATTGACCTACATTTCCAGAGAGGAAATCCTCTTCGTTTCTCAGACGATCAGCATCAATAACGAGCTTGTCCAACATTACATTCATGGATTTTAACTTTTCCTTTAATAGCCCACTCCTTCTAATTACCACGGAGCATAGCAACACAAATCTCCTACCAATTTTTTACCTGAATATTCAGCTCCTTAACCTCAGAAAATAACCACTTTACCAGAGACAGCAAATTCCTCGAACCATCCTCGGCCATTTTGTAGAACATGTTCATATTCACATCATCCCAGTTAATAGGAGGTTGGTCATTCGGCTCAAAGTTACCAGGAGCTTCATTCCTATCCAATTTTTGCTCCTCATCCTCTTCAACAGGGGAGTCCTCGACCTCCACCACTTCCACCTTGATACGCTCCTTATCAAGCAAGTTAGCTAAATCAGCTAACACTTCCAATCACTCCAATTTAACCTCCCTATCAACTAGAGAAAACCCCTGAGAATGCATTACCGCCTCCAACCCTTGTTCCATCCCATGCATCTCCATAGGCCCAGGCCCTTTTTGCCACTCAACAAAGCAAGCATTACCAACACCACCAAGAACCTTCGAGCACAAACCCACATCCACATAATCCTTTAACACAGTCGTAGAGGAAAATTCCACCTTCCTGGGCAAAGGATCCCCAACAGAGGCATTCTCAACATCAACATTCTTCACACCACCTTCGCCAAGACACAACAAGGGTTTATCACTAGAACCAAGCGCCACCTCCATTTTGTTTTTAACTAAAAGCTTTTCTTTCTTGGCACCTTTAGATTTTCCTTTCGAAATCTTCCTCACAGACTTCGCCATGGAGTCCCGCAACTCCACATTCATTTCATAGTCCTTTCTCCACTCTTCCGAGACCTCAATCCCTTCCTCAGAGCCACCTTCATCCATAGACATTTCCTCAAATTCTGACTCTTCTTCCTCATAACTCCCAACCCATTTTGTGGCAGAGTCACCCGTATCATACCCAGAATTTTTAACAGCCTTCTTACTAGGGGTTTTTGGAGAAACCACAATAAGCTTAAGCTTAATGTGAGAAAACAAGAGATTCATAAGACCCTCATGTAAAACCACCTTCCTAGGGTTTTTCCTGTGATCTTCAATACTCTTTTCCACAGAAATTAACAAATAGAAGGACAAATAGAAGGAAAAAGAGACCAACACCTTGTGCCTAAAATGATTCAGAAGCATGAAATGGTAGCTATAAATAACAGAGAATCTACCTTCAAGCATAAAATAATGCATTATGGCCAACACGAGGTCCCTCCATAACAATTTCAAAGACTTGTGAGCGTAGTCATCACTCCCAATTTCCCGAAGCTTCTTCTTCTCGTCATACTTGAAGAAATTTGCAAATGCCTTTTTAGCTGCTCCTCTATCTCTAAAAAATTTCCTCCCAGAGACCGCCAGACCAGTAGCCTCCACAATGAACTCCTCATCAATTTTAAACTCTACGCCCTTATAACGCAGCGACCTCCCATTCCAACCTTTCACAAAAAAAATTGTACCATCAGGGTCTGAACCTTGAATTCTCTGCATAAACTGCGTAACCCCACCCAACTCCAAATGCTCCCAAACACCAAGATTCTTCTGAAATTCCTCACAAGAACTTGGTTCAATTCTACAGCGGTCTCCACCCATGGCGGCAAGGAAAGATACAGACCCCAACAACACCAAAGAGTTAAGAAAATTCAAATGAAACCAAACTCTCCACAAAGCAACACAAATTACACCCACAATACGTGTGGGAAATTCATTCAAGGTACTGCACTGCTTATGTTGTCAATCCTCCATTTTATGGAAACCAAGGAAATAATATTAAAACATACAGGGCAAAGGTTCCTCGTGCACAATCCAATTATGAAAAATAATGAGGAAACTTTCCCAAAAAACCTCAATCTTAAAAACAAGACATTTGGTCATCATTAGATAAACATTTAAGATTAAGAGGAAGAGATTCAAACAAACCCCAATCAACTCTCTCCACCACCCCCACATTGGCTACACCATTAGCCAACCTATTAGCTTCACGAAAAACATGAGAGACTTTAAATTCCTCAAAAGAATTTAAGATAATTAAAGAAACAATTATAAAATTAGCAATAGACCAAGATGGAGGGTACTTTTTCAAGAGGCAATTTATAACATTAAGAGAATCCCCCTCCAACCAAAGTTTAGAAACCCCCTAATTTTTAGCCAAAACAAGGCCATCATAGGCTGTTGCAGCCTCCGCATAATGTTTGTCTGGTTTCCCAAAGGGAGCGCCAATTAGTTTATTATTGTTATGTATTATTGTTATTTTATTATTATATAATTGAATCTTAACCTTCTTTCAATCTTAATTCTAATTGATTTTTTTTTCTTTTTTTTTGGACAAACTGCTACAAGAAGGTAGCACTCTTTCATTACTTGAAATTAATCTTAATTGAAGTCTAATTTTGAGAATTAGGGTTAGGATTGGGATAAAAAATAGGGTTATTATTGTACTAGGGTTGCAATTACAATCAGTATTAATTTTAGAAATAAAGTTAGTGTTAGAGTTAAAGTTACACTTAATGTTAGAGTTATGTTTATGTTTAGGGGTGATTAAAGGGTTGATTAGTTTACTAACATGTATATTTTAAAAATAATCTATATTAAATAGGTCAAGAGATATCTTCTATCTATTTAATTTATTGTATTATTAGGAAATTATTATTATTATATTATATTTTTATTAATTTTTATTTTATTATTATGTTACTATTATATTATTATATTATATAATTGTATTATAGTTATTATATTATTATTATATATTTCATAATTTGATAATTATATATTAAATATAAAAAATGGTATTATTATAATATTATATTAAATTATTATTATCTTACATTTTTATTAAATTATTAAACTATCATTATTATTATAATTTATTGTAATTACTATTTAATGGTAATCTTAATTGAATCCTAAACCTTATTAAATTGTTCTCCTAATTGAACACTAATTGTAATTGAACCCTATCCTTAATTTAACTCTATTTTTTGGGTAACCCTAACTAACTCCTCACCCTTAATTGAATAGTAACCCTTACCATAATTGAACACACTAACAAGTATCATTATGAAGGCATCTATTTTTTTCCATTACCAAACTTAAACTAAAGAGTAACAACCAAAAAATAGATGCTATAGCAAATATTTAATGTAATATTATAAATAATAGTGTTATGCTTCATGTTATAATTACAGTAGGTGTTATGCTTAGGTTATAATTATAATTAGTGTTAGTTTTACAAATAAGATTAGTTTTATGGTTAAATTTACATTTAACTTTGAGTCACATGTAAGTTTAGGGTTAGGTTCAAATAGAGTAATGGTTATGGTTAGGGTTAGTGTTAGGTTTAAGATTTTAGGTCTATTATTACAATGTCATTTGATCAATAGAACATAATAGCTCTTTAACTTAAAATTAAGTTGAATAATTAAGTATTAATATAAACCCAAATTGATCAAGAAGATCAGAGCTTAAATGTATTGTTAATTGAATTATTTTTGTTAGAATAAACTTAAAATAAAATGCATGATAATTATTTTTTTTTGTATTTCCATTTTTAGAGTATTTTTTTTTTTTATTTTTTTTTTAAGGGGTAAACGCTTTTGACCGGAGTTATGAACTGGATACAACCATTCAACAATAACACCCCAACGGGTTTTGAACCTTGGTGGCAAGAACAACAATGCCACCTATAAACCATCACACCATGCCAATACCGGCAAAGTATTATTTTATTATTATTATTATGTTAATATAATATAAAAACAAGAGCTACATAGCAGCGAAGTTTTTGCCAAAAAGTGCAAGAATAGTCCTATTTTGATTTGTTGTGTCTACTATGTTTTAGCAACAATGTTGATATTATAAAAACTTAATAGTAATCTTGAAGAAATCAGAGAGAAGCAATGAAAAAGGAAGTACACTAAAAAAACTTAAGATAGATTTCTAAAATTAAGCCAATAGAGACTACTATATTTGCAGAATAGTGAATAGAGTGTAACATAATCTCAAAATCAAAGTTACTTTTGCTTACATAAAGTAAACCTATCTATCTAATGTGAACAACCATTCATTCAAGTTTATAGTAATCAAGTTCCCTTGGTATAAGATCACATAATCATATGTATTATTTTTCCAATCATTGTTGCATTAAACCTCATAAAACAAAAGATGAGTGCAATTTAAAAGCAGGCAGAAATCCAAATGAGAACAGTGAGAAAAGGAGGGCACAGTAAAATAGTGTCACAAATTACAAGGAATTCATTCTTTGCTTATGATAGGCCACAAAGTGTGTCCCAAAACATTGATTGAGCGGACATACTTTCAATTCCCATTGACCAACTTTGATCACTGCTAAACGGTAGTACAATTTCTTGCTTTCTAGAAGAAATAATTTATGAGAAATGCAAACAAGAATCTAAGGAGGACCACTGATGAAAGAAATTTACAAAACAACGATACAAGAAATCACAAGGAATTCTCAGTTGATAATGACAATTTGATTCCTCATGATAATATTGCCTTATTTTTATTGGCAAAAATCTATTGTTGAATGTTGAATGTTGAACTATTTAATGTTTAAGAATAGTTTTTGAAAGCTAATGATTTTCATGGAATCAAGATTCAAGGAGATAAACCTCATTTCAGCCTAAGGGATTTGATGATAGACAAGAAGTGGAATTTCTTATAGAAGGTAAATCAAGAAACATCAAACAAATATGTCGGTGCCTCTTGAGGAAAAAGAAAATTGTCAATTATATTGGCTTTATAGGAAGAGACCGCCCATCCTATTCTTATAGTAATCAAAATTGATTTCTTTAAAGAACAAGCAATAAAAATAGCACTTCCAATCAACCCCATTTCAGCCTAGGGGAGTTGATGAGAGGAAAGAAGTGGAATTGCTTATAGAAGGTAAATCAAGAAATATCAAACAAAAATTGAGTTGGTGCCTCTTGATGCAAAAGAACATTGCCAATTATATTGGCTTTATAGGAAGAGACCTCCCATCCTATTCTTATACTAATCAAAATTGCACTAAAATTAGCACTTCCAATCAAACACATAATACCAAAAGAACACAATTTCTAAAAAGTGAGTTTATTTCAATAGTAGTTTTGTTGATAAGGCATTAGTTTTCTGATAAGCCTTTTTTTAGTTATCGGCAAGTCGGGAGATTTGAGAATCGAGGCAATAGTTCAAAAACATGATGTTCTTCTGATGATAATTGTGTTGATAAGTTGTTAATAGAATATTTTGGGGACCGAGGAAGTGCTTCTAAAAGATGAGGTTCTTGTGATGAAAGTTTTGTCGATAAGGTGTTAGTTGCAGCTCTTTTTTAAAAGAGTTAGGCCTTGTTATCGGCACGTCGAAAGAATTAATTCCTAAAATTAATGACTTGATTGTGCCATAATATAATAACCTTAAAAATAGCTCTAATTTTAACTCTAACCCTAATCCTAGCCCTAACCCTAAGCCTGACTATAATTCAAACCCTAATTGACCTCTAACCCTATCTCTAATTTGAACCCTAAACCTAACTGTAACTTTAATTCTTAACCTAATTCTAATAGTAACCCACCTTAATTTTAACCCTAATTCTAATCATAGCCTTGATTGTACTCTGACTATAACCTTATTTTTAAGTCTAACAATAATCCTAATTCTAACCCTTACCTAAATCCTATTTCTAACTATGATTTTAACCTTAACCCTAACCCTAACTCTAGCCCTAACCCTAACCCTAACCCTAACTGTAATTCTAATGCTTACCCTAACTCTAATTCTTACCCTAATTCTAATAGTAACTTAATTAAAAGAATTTTGAACATTTTGAAATTCATATATATTTTTTTTATGCTTTTTTAAACTCGTGCTTTTAATTTAAAAATTAATTCTAACTATGATTTAACCCAACATTATGTTTTCTTTTCTAACTTTATTAATGTTTTATACCACTTACTTGACTAATATAGTAGTTTAAAAAAATAGTTTACATACCCATTTTTTATTTAAGAAAAAAGGATGCCCATTTTAACAACTTGTCCCTTCTAACCGTTGTATACATTATTTGTTTATAATATTTATGTTACTTATGAATATATATTATTTGTATTTTTTGGGTGTTTTAAAATTTTGAAATATATTAGATGATATAATTTGACTTGTTATATTTTTATATAGTTCTCTATATAATGAAATATTTTTATTTATAATAATATATCATCTTATTATAATATTTTGTTATAAAAATATTTATTAATTTAAAATATTTTAAAATATAAATATAAAAGATCCTTTTAGAATTTTTATCTTCAAATATTTATAGAAATCAATTTAGGTCAAGATATTGGAAATCTTCTCATCATAAACATAAAGTTCATTCTGAGTCACTTGGTGATTTTGTTGTACCAACTGCAATCTACTAAAAATGGTTAGAATTGTGATTATATTTTTATTCAAAAATGCATTGTTAAAATCATTTTCCTCTTGGTGGTTGCCACTCAGCATTAGCATTTTCATGTTTCATTTATACTTAAAATTAAATTTGTAGCTATTAATTTTCATGATATTTTTACTTTTCAAATTTGTTACTTCAAATAACTAAATTAATTTACATGTTTGTTTTGGGAATTTGTATAATTTCATTTTTATTTATTCTTATGAAAATTTCAAATATTAGTTTTAAAAAATTTATAAAAGCATTTGTTTTTGATACGGTGAGCAACATTTATAGGGTGTTGTACCCTTTACACAAAGAGCCTCAAGGGCCAAAAAAAATCAAGTCCAAAAAACATTAAAAACTAAGCAAAAAAACATACATGGCGAACCAACAACCGACAAACAAACAACGCAGCAATAGCAGATTAACTGGCATTTTCCTAGTTCTGAGAAAGGAGATTAACAACATCATCCCCAACCCATTTTGGGTCTTCTTCAACATTCTTCTTGTCCATTTCATCCTTCATCACAACAAAGAGGGTGTTGGCAATACAGTGGACCAACTTGACAGTGAAATGGGTCAAGCCACTGAATTTATTGTCCATATTTCCCATTCTTTCTTGCAGCACATGGAGCTCCTCCCCATAATTCGTAGTCTTCTCAATATTAGCTCGCTCCACATCCAAAGGGTCTGAGGATTGGGAAGTTGAGTTCTCTTTATGCACTTTGCTAAAATCTACAATGGTGTGTGGCCCTCCAACATACTCCTCCTCACCATCCCCAGACTCCTCCTCATCCCTGCAACCTTTGCTATTAGATCGCTCCTCATCCATTTCCATGTCATTAACCTACACTTTCTTATTATTTTTAACCAGCCTACTAGACCTCCTGATGATGGGATTTTTGCCACCAGTCTCCACCGTAGCAATGACCATAGTGTCCCCCTTAGAGTTTCTACCCACAACATTCTTTCCTCTTCTTTCCATGGTCAGAGGCTCCATCAAACCCTTCCCCTCATCCTTAACTTTCTTTTTAGAGGTAGGTTTGTTGACAAACTTGGTAGTGGCCGACTTAAGCTCATAGAGACTAGTCACAACACTAGTCTGGGCAATCCCCACATTCCCCTTAAACTTCTTGGCAGTAGGTTTAGGCTTATGAGTTTCAACGGTAACTGAAGAGGTTTTCCTAATAGGACCTTTGGACTCAACCAGGGAGATATTGGCCACAACAAGGGGTTCAATTTCCTCAACACAGACAATAGAAATGGGTTTGGGTAGGCATAACGCAAGATGAAAGTGGTAGAGCCTTAAAATGAGGCCTTGGTGGAGTGGAAAGGGAAGAGTATCCTCAGGGTTTTGGCCAGCAGCCTCAATACACTTTTCAATAGAGCTCCCTAAATCCTTAAGAAAAAAGGAAAGCTTAACAGAATTTTGTGTCAAAGGTGATTTAAAAGAGGGAAGTGATAGAAATAGTAGGTTTTGTATCTACCTTCAAGGGTCATGTACTTCATTAGGGCGAGGCAGATCTGGTCCCAAGGCTCTGGGAGAGCGTCTCCCTCAAACCTTAATTGGTTACGAACCGATTTCTCATTACCCACAAAGAAGGCATTCAGGCTTTCGTTACCTTGGACGTTAGTATGCTTCAAGTACTTCTTACCAGTACACAACAACCCTATCGCCTGTACAATCACCTTTGTGTTCACTTTAAAGGAAATACCACCCATGGTAACCCTTCTATCTTTCCAAGAATTTGCAAACTGCGCAGATAAACTAGGGTTGTGACCCACCAAACTTTCCATCAGAGGTGCCAACCCACCTTCAACACAAATGTGCCACACCAACGGACCCTTAAGAAATTCACCACAGTTGTCGGGCTCCGTACTCACCCTATTGCCACCCATGTTGTCACTCTACACACAGAAGAACCAGAAAACCTATGAGAGCAAAAGGTTAGAGGAATTGGTTAAGTGATAGGTCGCCCGCACACTTAAAATTCTTAATGATCATTCTTGAAATTATTTTAAAAATTCTTCAAAAATTAACTCTTGTCAAATGTAAATTAAATTTATAGTATTTTGAACATTGTTAGAGAAATATCCTATGCTATATTTAAATAAATTTACATACTACTATAGGAATCTATTATTGAACTCAAAAATTTTAGGTTATAATTGTATTGCTTAACCCAATAAAATTCAATAAAAATTGAATCATAATGAGTTCTTTTTCTATATTGTATTTTTTCCAACTATACATTACCCTAAAATAATTTTAACTTTGTTATAAAAGTTAAAAACAAACTCTATTACCAAGCAAGAAATTTTATTTAAATCCATCTAATGGGAAATATTTATGTATCTGATAAAGAAGATACAACTTTATATAGAGAAAGGGTTAGAATTGTATAACTAACTGAATAATTTAAAATTAATAATGCTCCCTCTTGGATTATGAAAGAAATAGAATAAATAAATAGAATTGAAAATAAGGAGACTTCCCTTTGCATTTGCCACTATTACCGACACTACTATAATGGAAGCACATTAATCACCCTTATTGAGTGAAATTTCCGATGGAAGAGAAATAATTTTTCAAAAATGTTTTGCTATAAAATTGGAATCTATACATTGACACTAGCTAAAAAGAAATTAAATAGAAAAACTATTTCAGTTCTCATTGGTTAGAAATTTTTTTATTAATAACTAGTTAAGAACAGGTTTCGCCTATAGTTTCCTTGGCATAAACTAATAATAACAATATCTAAGAAATTATATTAATATAATTATTTTATATTGTATTTAATAATAATGTTCAATAATATTACATTAAATATTATTATTATCAAATTCTATTTAATTATACTATAATATTATTATTATATCTTATTCTTATTGTATTATTATTAATATTGTATTATATTATTATCTTATTATTATATTATTATTCTTATTATATTAATATCATCTAATATTAATATTATATTATATTATATTATATTATCATACTATATTAATATTATATTATATTATAATATTATATTATATTATATTATAATATTATATTATATTATGATATTATATTATTATAATATTATATTATATGATTATTATATTATATTATATGAATTTTTTTTATCGGTAAATAGTTGCTAGGGGCAACACCCATTATATTAATTTCAAAAAAAAATTACTTTAGTTGTCATAGAGTCTTACATGATATGTTCTAAGGCGTGCATCACCTACCCTTTACAAACAACTATAGAAACTATGAATAGAGGCACATTTTGACTTTACACCGCACCTACCCATTGCAAACACCCAAACCTAGTCTTCTTCATCCTCGGCCTCACATTTTCCTCGCTTCCATCACAACAGCTACCACCAGGCATTCGGATTTGCATACATTGTGTGTCGATTGTTGGCCTTCTCCTCTATGTCCTGAGAATCTTGCTCTCACCATTCATCACCATCGTCGAGCTCCCAGTCTTCATTATCTCCCATGCGAACTTTTCCATCTAGGCCTTCAGCTTGCAAGTAGGCCCCAACCCATCCCGTCTTCAGAGTTCTTGACATGCCTGCCGCCCATAAGAGGAAAGAGATGATTTTGTTAATCTCTCCCCAATGTTTCTCTAGTTCTTGAGGATGGAGGGTTCGCACCACCGAGAACTTTGGTACCTCTAGCCTATTGCCAAAAGACATAGTAATGTTGTGGTAGCAGGACAAGCAAATTGTCATCCACATTGTCCAACGCCTCATCAATTTCGTTGAGCCAAGCGTGTTGAAAGACCATTTGACACAATTTCTTGCTCTTCGCCCTTAAAAGACCCATGTAGAGTAGTATGGTTAAGAACATGGTCAAGATCTCCACGTTGGCTTGGAACCTTTGACGAGCCAAAAGGATTCTTTACCCAACACTTTCTTCATTGCCCATAAAATTAGCGGGTGCATCGAGGCTAGTAGCCCCTTCAACCTCTTCTCTGTGATTTCCCCATAGAAATATTATCAAGCTGCTTGGAGGTATTCAAAAAAATTGGTGTCTCCATTGCAGAAAGCCAAGAAAAGTGTGAGATGTTTCCAACTTTTTTTTCTTTAATGCCAGACTACACTTTAATCACAATTTAAGCTCATTCCACCCAACTTTGTTATGATGGCAGCTTAGGGTATCATACCATCATGTCAAATACACTAGCACCTTGGGAAGATATGGTTGCACAAGCCACTAATGACTTATGATCCACCATCTCAGGATATAATTACTATTTTCATGCGAGTGTTATTTCCAATATAGGCCACCTTTCCATCATACCCCTGCAAGACACCTCCCATGAGTAATATGCCCCAATGGCACATGTTCATTAATGTATATGTCCCCAGGAAGGTTACATTAGGATGTTGTGAAAAGAGTCTTCAGATATTTGAAGGGTACTTTAGAGTATGCTTTGTGTTATCATGGCAACCTGGTTGGATCACGAAGATCTCTTAGCATTCGTGGGTATGTGGATTCTAATTGGGAAAGGGATGTTGACAACAGAAGATCCACCAGTGGATACATCTTGATGTTATTCGGCGGTGCAGTTAGTTGGATGCGCAAGTAGCAGGTTGTAGTCGCTTGCAAAGAAGACATTTGGCTTAGAAGTTTGTTTTTTGATGTTGGGTTTAATGCAGGGAAGATTACTATTTGTTGTGACAGTCAGAGTGCTATTTGTTTGGAAAAAAATCCCACTTTCCATGCTAGGATGAAGCATATTGATGTTCAATATCATTTCGCTCATGATATGTTGGAGGATGGAAAGGTTAATCTTGAAAAATTGGATACTCTGGAGAATGTTGTTGATGCATTGACAAATCCTATGAGCACAGATAAGTACAGGTGATGTGCCAATTCGATGGGCCTTGGGGCCTATGGCTTTCAATAACTTCGAGTTTGGAAGAAGCCAGTAAGTCTTTGTCAAGTGGGAGCATGTTGGAAAATGTGCCTCAACTTGATGGCTTGGAACTTCCCTTAAAGCTTGGCATTTTTTCTCTTTATCAGTCTGAATGTCATGCGATCACTGAAAACTAGAACTTTGGAACCTCATGTTGTGGGTTTTGAAGTTTCGTAAACCTCTAACTTATCGACCACAAAGACAAGTGGATCACAAGATTGTAGAAAACCAGAACTTTGGAACCTCAAGTTGGGAGTTGTGAAGTTTTAGAAACCTCTGATTTACTGACCACGTGGGGACCACAGTTATAAGTAAAATGCCATCAGTGTATCAGTTGAAGGCATTTTGATCGATGGTTATGATTAAAAAAATCCAACGGTGCTCGCTAAATCCATGCTCCTTGTGGTGGGTCCTAAAAGACTCCTGCAGGGTGTGCGGGATTGGCTAAGCGGTGTACGTTTGCTAACTGGGTGACTTGACGTTTGTTGAATCGGTAATTTGTGAAGAGCACCTTAGCGGGATTCGATTGATGATGAGGTGGAAAGTGATGGTTGTTTGCTGACTATTGATGTTTCGTTTAGCGAATGAATAGATATTGGAGGGACTTTGTGTTATCGAAGAGAGCATGAAAGAAGTCTGTTTGATGGCCCGACGCGGCTATAACAGTTACATGTTTGTGACAGTTTGTGTATAGTTGAAACGATTGGTTTTCTAGAATTGAAGTGGCCATGGATGGATGTTGAATATATATTGTAACACTTTGAAATGAGTTGGGGTTCAATCAATGAGATTCAGTTGATTGATGTTCTACATTGTATGTTGTACGAGCATTGTAACAGTGTGAGAACAAAACTGTATTCAGAATCTATGTACGAGGTTGATCTGGAAAATTTTTACTGCTATGAATTAACACTTGGGGTGGAGTATGTAAATTTGTATGTATTTTTTTTATTGTAATACAAAGTGGCTTTACTTGGTGTGTGGGTTTTTCTCCCGTAAGGGTTTTCCCACATAAATCTGGTGTTCAATTATGTGTGTGTTAAATTGTCTATTTTTTTGTTTTGTTGTGCATCTTAATGACTGTAACTTGAATAAAATGAAATTTTCTGCACTTCTTTCTTGAGAATTTTGCATATGGAAGGAGTTTTTGCATTGAGATTTCCTTACAAATATTGATCTCTTGGAGGTTGTTTGTGAGTCCCTTCAGAACAAGCAAATGTTGAGAGCTATGAATGCAACCTTTTTGGATCTCATTTCTAAGCAGGAGGATGCTAACTCTTTGGATCTCTTTAGGCCAACTGCCCTTTGCAATGTGGTGTAAAAATTTATTACTAAGTTGATTGTTGATCGTCTTAAGCCATGGTTGAGTGGATTGATCTTGGAGAAGCAGGGTGGTTTTGTGGCTAGCAGACAAATTCTTGATGGCATTGTAGTTGTTGCGTAAGTTGTGCATTCCATGGCCTCCTCTAGAGAGAAGGTTATGTTTATTAAGTTGGACATGGCCAAATCTTATGATGGGGTCAAATGGGGCTTTATCTCCAAAATTCTCAGAGCTTTTGGGTTTGACAGTTCTTGATTGAGTGGGTTATGAGTTGTGTCACTTCCTCTTCCTTCTTTATGCTGGTCAATGGAGAGCCTACAAATCTCTTTGGGGCTTCTAGGGGTCTGCGGTAGGGGGATCCTTTATCCCCATATTTATTTATTTTGATGGCTAAGGGGCTTGGGAGATTCTTGCGGTCTTGTGTGGAGCTTGGTCTCATTCAGGGTTGGAAATGGGGCTATAATTTACCCCCACAATCCCACCTTTAGTTTATTGGTGACATGACTTTGATGGGTGTGGCTGAAGTGGATGAAGCAGTTAACTAGAGGAAGGCCTTAGAATGTTATCTGGCTGCTTCAGGGCAGAGCATTAATGAGGACCTAAGTCCTCAATTTTTTTCTTTAATACTCTTAAGCTTATTTAACAATAGATTGCCAGATTCTTAGATTCCAAATTGGTTCGCTCCCTTTTATTTATCTTGGTATTCCTATTGTTGTGCGTACAATTCCTAGGGTGTTTTGGTAGGATGTTATTGAGAAATTTTGTAAGAAGGTTAGTCGCTGGACTTGTAGGTGGCTGTCCACTATCGGTAGAGTTACTCTTTTGAAGTCTATGGTCTAGGCTCTCTCATTTGACAGGTGCTTTGTGTTATCTGCCCCTGCCAGCTTTGCTAAATATTTTGAGCATCTTTGTCAGCAATTTCTTTGGTATGGTAATCTCCTATCAAGGAAGTGGAGTTTGGTTGGTGGGATAATGTGTTTTGATTGAAGTAGGATGTAGGTCTTGGTTTGAGGCGAGCTGAATTAAATGACCAAGCTTTGGCAACCAAAATTTATTGGTGTTGGTGTTCTCAATAGTGGCAACTCTAGGCTAAGATCCTCACACTGAAATATCTGGGAGGTGTTGAGGGAGCGGATGTGCCTAGGTACAAAATGGAGGGTAAAGTTTCTATGATTTGGAATATCCTTAAGAGAGGAGCTAAGTTGATTAAGCAAGGGCTGTCTTGGATTTGCAATAGAGGCTCAAATGCTCTTTTTTGGCATGATTCGTGGGATGGGAACCCTCCAATTATGTCAATGCATCCACACCTACATGAGTTATGTAAAATATTTTCAGAGGTTGGGTGGAGTCATGTGGAGGACTTCAAAACCCCTTATGTTCCGACATAGGCTACTAAGGCTACTATGTTTCGATGGAAGAGCCCTTGGGAATGGCCTCCGGGGGGTTTGTTGGAGGATCGTTAGGAGCTTGTTCATATTTTGGCAGGTAGAATGTGCAACTCTCTTTTGGAGAGAGATGTTATGGGCTGAAGTACTAATCAGAAAGGAAAATTCACTATGGCCTCAGGTTATCAGGTGCTAGATAAACAATTGTTTGGAGGAGTGGGAGTCCCTTGGTGGAAGCATATATGGAATAGGTTTTTGTGGCCCAAGTGCAATTTATTCTCTTGGATTATGATGCGTGGAAGATGTTTGACCTGGGAGAATCTTTGAAAACATGGTTTCCAAGGCCCTTCTTGGTGTGTTTTGTGCTCTAATAGTGAGGAGAACATTTCTCATCTCTTCTTTCAGTGCTCTTTTGCTAGGGAGATTTGGCATTTTTGGTGGGAGGCCTAGAGGCAACCTTGCAGTAATGCCTCTTCCTTGGAGGACTTCTGGGCTAGGTTGGGGCTCTCTCCTATTAAGACTTCTTTTCTCCACATTGCTTGGAAAATTGGTCCTAGCTTGATTATTTAGAAAATATGGTTGGAGTGTAACTGCATAATCTTTCTGGATAAGAAGCTTCAGGTGAGGTAGGTTTGGATGAGATTTTTGGGGGTTCTTCAAGAGACTATTGCAACTAAGTGTGATCTTGTGGCTCCCATGGTTATTGGTGAAATGGGGATGGCTAGAAGCCTAGGGCTTCCTGTTTGTGGTCGGGGGAGGCCTCGTGTTGGTTTGGGCTGTAATAGTAGAGGGAAGGTCCTGAGGGAGGGATATTGGAGGCCTCCTCCTCTCGGGGTGTTGAAGATTAATACTGATGGGTCCTCTAGAGGTAATCCTAGTCATGCTGGGGTTGGGGGCATTGGCAGAGATTGTTCTGGGGTTGTTGAGTTCTTCTTCTCAGAATATAGAGGTTTGCACTATAATAATTTCATGGAGGCTTTGGCTATTCTCTTTTCTTTGAAAAGGGCTTATGGCCTTGGTTGGAGAAGGATAATTTGTGAATTTGATTCCTAGATTGTGATTGAATTGTTGAATAAGCGCCAATTGGAGGAGGTGAATTGGTAGTTGGCGATTGTGGTTTGGAAAATTATCTCTTTGTGTGAGGTGATGGAGTTTATCACCTTTTTTCATATCTCGCAGGAATGAAATAAGGTGGCTGATGGTTTAGCTAAATGGGCATTTAAGGGGGGGGTGGAGGATGGAATGTTGGTGATTGGGATGGCCTCCCTGAGAATTTGTCTTAGGAGTTGGAGGATCTGGTTATGGAAGATACGAGGTGTTTCTTAGGTGATACTTGATGGCCCTGTTGTTGGCTTTGGACCTTGGTGGGCTGGTTGTAGACTCTTTCTTTGTATTGTTTTCTTGAGTTAATAAAGTTTTTACCCTCTTTTTATTAAAAATTTATGTTGCAATTATAAATTTTGCATTTAATTTGGTTTTAATTTTAAATATGAAAAATATATTTAAGTTTCAATAGAACATCTCAATTCTCTTAAGAACTTAGTTTAGTTGATAACATGTTGGATCTTGAGAATCTATACATGTATATAAAGTCACATTAACATTTGTGTTGCAAAAATATATTCTCCACTTATTTTGGTTATAACTTTAGACTTGACATGTTCTTACTTTAATCACCAAACATGTCAAACTTATAGTTAAATATATTTTTCAAGTCTTATTGTTATAGATATGCTAAATGTATATATTTAAAAGGTGTGAGAAATTTAATATAGGCATCTTGAGACTACAATTATTTATGTCT
Source organism: Sequoia sempervirens (assembly GCA_007258455.2). Lineage (NCBI taxonomy): Eukaryota > Viridiplantae > Streptophyta > Pinopsida > Cupressales > Cupressaceae > Sequoia > Sequoia sempervirens. The sequence continues at coordinate 85,456 of VDFB02109222.1, read as the reverse complement.
TTCAGATATATATTTTAAATATTATAGAAAAATAAAGTCTCTACAAATACATTTAAGAGGTAATAAATTAAATATAATTTAAATACTGGATAAATTAAACCGTTGAGTATGATAAATTGACTTAGATGATTCAATTGAGAATATAAATAAATGTGTTAAAAAGATGAAATTAGGTCTTTACTTTGAAATCAACAAAATTTTGAATTCAAATGTTGTAACATTGCAATTAAGAGATAGAAACTAGAATCTAGAATTAAATAAGTTCATGGTCTTTGACAACTCAAAGTGAATAGTACGAAGAATTGAGATGCAAGTGCACTATCACACTCCAGTCCTAATTGCATGATTTTATCCTTAGGGCTCAATTTTCTTCAAACCAAAGACAATCCTTTAATACCTACATAAGAGGTTCACTTGATGTTTATATGCTTAAATAAAAACAAAGTGGTTCTAAGAAGCACCTTTGGGAGCTACTATAACAATGGGGAAGAATGTCAACTTCCTTATTAGTAGTCAAGTCCCAAAACTAAATTAGTAGTGATAAATATAGAGAGTAAAAAAATTAGTTAGATGTTGATGTGGATAGAGTGTGTGATAGTTGGAACCTACAACTATTAATGACAAATATATGGATGTGTTGTCCTTATTAAATGTTATCCATAATCCATATTATGTGTTAAAATGACCTAGGTATGCCTTTAAATATAAGCCATAAACACATAATTTGAACATGTTGGTGTAGACTTTGACAAGTAATAGTCATGTCTAATATTACCAGCCTTGGAATACAAGTATTTTGAGATTTAAAATCCAATTTAAGTAAAAAAAATCACATGTAATTCAGTCTAGGATAGGTAATGTTTTGATAAATGAATCAAGGATGTTTAGAGAAAAAGTATATAGGATAAGGAAGTGTTGGATTAGGTTGTGGGTTAGTGAGTATGCTAAAAGAGCAAACAAGTGTACTAGAATGATGCATTAAAACTATCCATGCAAAATGGCTTAAAAAAAATGGGGGAAATGTTTGAGTATGCACTTATCTCCTCTACACATATCTATGAATATGTTATTCATAAATAACATATTGTTAATAAATGATAAGAATAGATTATATTTGTTTTAAAAGTTTTTGAAACTAAAATTCACCAATAAAATTCTTAATGTACTTTTATAGAAAATAAATATATTTGAATAAATTTAATTAAATACATATATAAATATTATGGTATAAAAATAAATAACTATAACCCTCTGTTGGATATTGCTAATATGTGGTTGTCATTGATGTCAATATTATTGGCATTAATGTCTTTAAGGCTGTATATGTCGAGGATATTGAGAAAATTGTAATAAAATAAGTTGAAGGTTGTCAGTGATGCAATGAAGTTCAGTCTAATGGCTAGCTCAGTATATTGATGATAAGAGGTTGTGGATTAAAGGGTTTGTTGTTGAGTATATCTAGTTTATCCATGTAAATTTTCAAAGATCTGCATAAAGATTTGATTGAGCTATGAGTATCTGTGTTCTGACAGTTGTTCTATTGCTTCAGTTGGTGTTCCTGAAAGAAGATAATATGATTCTAGTAACTTGAGTTGTTGCATATGCTTCTGTAGTGATTCATGATGCTCGTGGATGTTTCTAGATCGTGCTCTATTTGTGTTGTACGTCTGCATTGATCGTTGTGCTCACAATTGATGATTTTCTTCTCTGTGTTCATGTTTTTCATGATCATGGCCGACAAGATGATTGTAGTGTGTTGTGGATCTTCGAGGCATAATTTTTGAAGGTGGTTCATGTTCGAGGATGTTGTTTTGGGTCTTCATTATGTTGTGGTTGACATTGGTTGGTGCACATTGAAATTTTTTTATTGATTTGGGCTGATAATTTGTACTCATTTTATATTTTGTTGAAGCCGACATGTAGATGATATTATCCCTAGTTGCAGATATATATGAGCGATTGCTTATACCATTTGAAGGCACGTGTGTGCAAGTGGTGTGCGAAATGTGCGAGTCCTGTGTGTGAATAATGTTCTAATATTTTGAAGGCAGAAGTGTGAAGAAGAGTGAGCAGATGTTTATGTGCTTAACAAGAACTGTAATTAGGCATTAAAATATGCTATTTTATTAGTTCAAAATATTCTAGATGTAATCCAAATGTTTTTGTAAGACAATGTGTCTTCCTTTGGGTAGTAAGCCTTTTTGTATTGAGCAGTGAGCTCTAGGTAGTGTGCTTGAATGCATGTGCGTTCCCCATTTATAATTCCTTTATACTTTTAACAGAGTATAATCTTGTGGACCAACCTCCACTGTTGTTTTTTCCCTAACAGGGTTTCCACGTAAAAAAAAATCTTGGTGTTATGTGTTTCTGATGTGGTGATGGTTTATGCTTTCATGTTTATTTATCAGACCTGAGAATAAGTTTAATTTATGAGACAACTGATTCACCCCCCCCTCTCAGTTGTCTGCCCTTGTGTTGCCAACACCCTCATTATTGACATAGTCACAAAATTTTAAAAGTGTAATTTTGTTTCTTAGACCTTGCTTAAGGAAAGTTTTTACAAATCAAACTTTGATGGTGTAGCTAAAGGAAATATACGCATAGTGGGTGTTGGTGTAGTGATGTGCTCCCCTTTGGGTATTTTTATCTTGGAAAGCTTCTTCCTTTTGGGAAATAAATCAAATAATTAAATAGAATATTTGGGAGTATTAGAAGGTCTCAAGATGACAATTACAAAATGTATCTCTTCCTAGAGGTGACTTGTCAGCTAGAAGCTCCACAACCTATTTGTGATGGTTTGCGATAGATTTCCTTCTATGTCCTTGTACTCTTCTCTTTCCCCTGCTAACATCATCTCCTCTTTCAAAACTATGTCTTGTCCTCAAGACATCTTAATCAACTAGCTAGAAGGATAACTTTATATATTTCCTTAAGATCGGAAAAAGTGTTATCCCACTGAGCTTTGGCTTGTTGAAGTAGATGGTTTTGTGTATTTGTTTGTATCATTAGTTTGTCTACTTTCGATAAAAGGGTAGGAATTTGGATTTGTTGTGTCAAAGTATGTGCATCCCTTATGAGCCATATTGTATTTGTTAATTACAGGCTTACAACTTCTTTGAATTGTTTAAACTAGTTATTTATCTACTCTCTTTGATCCTACAACTTTTATAGTTGTGCATGGAGTGTTTCCATTTGTGCTCTTATCTTTCCATATATATCTTTCATAACATTATAGGAGGTTCACACCTGAAGAATGTGTTGTTCAGTTTGGTCTATTTTCCCCTTTATGTCCTTTGTGAGGTTCGGTCATTGGAGACAAAATTGGTAAAGTGTGTTGATGTGACCACTTTTATGAAGACTAAAACCCAAAATCTAGGGCATTGGAACTTTTTCCATTTTGGGCTCATAAATTTGGTAGGTGGTTTTGTAAAACCATTTGATGGTTTCTAGTTTGTTCATCACCATTTTTTTGGTGCTTTTAGATGGAGCTTTGTATGGTTGTATAGTTGATTTGTAGGCACCAATATGCTACTAAAGTTACTCCATATTTGTATGTTGGTGATACTCTTGTAGATACATAACTTGGATATATTATCTTGTAACTATTTTACTAAATAATACAATTGGTATTTATTTTGGAGTGTGAATTTTTTCTCCCAAATGGGTTTCCCCATGTAAACCTTGTGTTCTGGTATTTTTTGTGTATTTTTTTTTAATAATTTTAAAGATTGAATTTCTTTGCACTTACCTCTCCTTATGGTTTAGTGTAGGAATATTTTTTTGCACCTCTACTTCCATTTAGATGGCTTATGAATAAAAATCTTCAGATTCAACCCTATTTTGATGTTCAAATAAAAAATGTTGGGACTAATAATTGATTGGACCTACAAGATAAGGATGTATGATAAGAGGAGGAACTACAATCATTTTGTGCAATACCTTTTGGCTTCAATTTATAAAGAAAATACAAATAACATAGTGCTTATAATGTGTAGAGATTCTATTTATTTGGGATCGTAAATAAATTTGGTTAATTGGTCTATCATGGAAGAAAATATTATGCTAAGATTTTATGGATCAAGAGTAAATACCTGCAAATTTCTAATAGATGCAATAGAGAGGGTTTTTACTTGGGAATATATAAGGTAGATTCATTGTACACATCATTTATAATTTCTTAGTTATAAAAAGAGGAGATTATGTTAGGAGAATTTCATATTTAATTACAATCCTACTCTACTAATGTCAAATTTTCAAACATGTTGAAATGGGTACTTGGATGTTAATTTAAGTGGTTAAGATATAATAATATTTTAATATTTCTCCTTGTAACTTGGAATATTATTTGTAGTGGCATTAAGAAGGGATGTAGAGCATGAGCATGGTGGTTACAAGTTGAATTGACTTCATTTACACCACTTTTCCACTTTTAGATGCTAGGAGAGAGAGTGGAGTATCTTTGCTGTCAAGTGAGGTCTATAGTGTGTAGTTGATTATGAAATTGAAAACTAATATTATAAATGTGTGCCCTCTTCATGTGGGTAAAATATCTTGTTTATTAGCACTATTTATGTTACATTGATTTATTTTTCATGGGGGTATTGGGTTCTTACCATATCATTGTTTTGAGTGGTCTTCATTTCAAGAATATAGAAGTATATAAGTTGTATGCATTGGTGGAGGTATTGTGTTTTTCATACGTACACAGGTGTTTCCAAAATATTATTAGATTGAGGAAAAATTTGTATCGGTGTAACATATTATTTAGATTAATATATTATTGGCACTCTCTTTGGTGGTGGATTTTTTCTTGAAATAGTTTATCCATATACATCTAGTGTCATGTGTTTGAATTTTATTACTTTCTTCTTTCTTATTCTCTAATTTTAATTTCCACATATCTAATTTATGGCTAATCAAATGATGATATAATCTAAATTCTAGACTTCTACACTAATTGATAATCTTTCATTTGTAGTAACTTTTACCTTATTGTACAACATTTGATATTAAATAAGTTTGGTTCTATTTAGAAGAGGACACCTTTGTTGAAGTGTTACAAGTTTTTTGGTTGCACCAAGATATTTTTAATTGAGTGGTTTTATAGATTTTTAAGTGATTGAAACCATCACCGGTATTGGCATGGTGTGATGGTTTAAAGGTGGCATTGTTGTTCTTGCCACCAAGGTTCAAACCCCGTTGGGGTGGTATTGTTGAATGGTTGTATTCCGGTTCATAGCTCCGGTCAAAAGCATTTACCCCTTGAATTAAAAAAAGAAGTGATTGAAACCATGACATTTGCCTCTTATTTAGACTTTGGTGAGTTCAATGGTATTAGGTATGAGTTGTGGAAGTTATGATGGAAGATGTATTGGAAGAGGGGATTAGTGGAAATTTAATACAAAAAAAGGAATTCTAAAAGTATTTTTTTATGAAAATTTAAAATTATCAAGCAAGAGGCACAAGGAAGAATTTTATTGTATTTTACAAATTCTTTCCTCTTGTATGTCTTAGGGAAGACTACTTCATTTCTACTATGGAAGATGATAGGTGATATTCACCAAATGAGAATTCTAACAAATAAATTACATCTCAAAATATATTTTTATTCTTTAAAAATGTATTTTGAGTTAGCTAGCTTTGGTAGATATTAAGCTTGATGAAGACAATAAATATATCTTTTTTCTTTGCTCTTTTCTCAAATCTTAGAAAAAAATAATTGTTTCTATTAGTGCTTGTGTTGTAGAGCCAAAACCGGACTCCCTTATTGCTACCTTGATTTTAGAGTAAATGAGGAGAAAATAAATGGATGAGGGCTCAAAGGATGACTTGCATGTTTGGGGAAGGCCTGAGGACAAAAATGGGTGAATATGAGATCAAAATAATTTGAAAAATAGATATAAGCTAAAAGGATAGTCTAAAACCCTTGGGAAGAGAAGAGTAAAATGTTGGAACTAAGGAAAGAGAGAACATGTGAAGGAGGGACATATAATAATAATTATAATTGCTACGATGATTCCTCCACAAAGAATATTTTGATAGCGATGATAATGATGCATTATTTATTTTTTCTAACATTACTAGTTATTATTCTTAGATCATTGATCAAGATACTCCTACCTTATGACAACCCATGCAAAGTGGTTCTCATCATACGATTTTTTATAGAGGAGATTTTTCCTAGATGACAATACACATTATATTGTTGGTAAGGGAAATTTAGAGTTGTGTTTCAATCATAGGAGTGTGAAAACTCCCAATAAATTTTTACTATTCTAGTTCTTGTTCAATAAACTTACTTTTTGTATCCTAGTTGAATGATTTTGGAGTGTGACATTTGATAATTTGGTTCCAGGTTGGTGGGAAGAAATATGGTGCTAGATAGAGGCTCATGGTGTGGGAATTTTTTAGGCTTAATGGTTCCACATTTTATGACTCTACCAATGTAATTAACAATTACAAAAATGGATATATGTTGTGGCACCAATGTTTGGGAACATTAATTGAAAAGGTCTTCAAGCCCTTATTAATATGATTGATAAATTTTTTATATACTGTAATGATCATTTTGATTTATGTTAAAATAATATGTTAGAAAATAATATAGAGCATATTTTCCTTTTGAACTCTACAAATCTAAGAGATTATTAGAAATCATTCATTTGGATGAATTTGGTCTAGTGTATGTGAGTTATATGGGTAAATATCACTATTATGTCACTTTTATTGATGATTATTCTAGATACACCTAGATTTATTTTATTTTCTCTAAATACAAACTTTCTCCAAGTTTAAGGAATTTAAGGCACGTATAGAGAAGAAATTGGATAAGAAAATAAATGTGTTGAGATCTAACAATGGTGGTGAATGTTATTATAGGGATTTTAATGATTTATGTAAACATACAATTATTGTTTGGTAGAAGACTCCTCCTTGCACATCTGAATATAATAGATTTGTAGAGAGCATGAAACAAAATTTAATGAAAAGAGCTAAGAGTATGTTAAGTCGTACAGAGTTAGATCAAAACTTTTGGATAAAGGCTAGGAGTACTATTTGTTACTTGGTTAATTGATCTCCTTATTTCAATCTTGTTGATTTTTTTTTTATGGAGTGTGGATAGGTAAGAAACCTTGTTTTCACAATCAAGGGTATTTGATTGTTAGACTTTTGTTCATGTGCCTAAACAAAATTAATCTAAATTAAATATAAATTTACCTAAATACATCTTAGTTGGTTACAATGAGAATTTAAAAGGTTATAATATAAGATTTGAAATCCACTATCCAAAACTATGATTTATTCTAAATATATGATTTTTAAGGAGTTAAGAGAATTTTTTGTCTTTTAAAGCCAAAATAAAAATAAGGAAGGAAATAGTGCATTTGAGGGTACAATCAAGTAGCGGGAAGATACACATATTGAGGAACAAAATCATGGATTAAAGGATGAAGAGGAAGCAAATGGTTTAGTTGAAAGTTCTAAGAAGGTTTAACATGCAAAGGAATATAAATAATTTTTAATACACTTTCGAGATGATACACAAAGATAGAAAAACCTACTTGAAAAGGAGGCTCTATTTTCAAAGGATATTTAATATTAGATGTAAACCATGCAAGATAAGATGATGTACTTAGATAGATGTGACAATTGAGATCTTGTAAGTTTTTCCAGGGGAATAAAACCCATTGGTTGAAAATGGATGTAAAAAAATATAATAGATGGTTGGTTAGAGAGGTACATGGCCAAATAGTGGCCAAGGACTACTCCCAAACAAAAGGAGTTTATTTTGGTTGTTTTTTTCTCATATTTCTTAATTTGCTTCCATTAGATCCTTGTTATCTATTGCTATAATTTATGATTTTGAAATTGATAAAATAGATGTTAATTCTACTTTCTTATAGGGGGCTCTTGAAGAGAAAAATTATATGTGATAGCTAGATGGGTTTAAGATAAAAGAGAAAGAATTTGGTTTACAAGCTAAAATAATTTTTGTATGGTTTAAAATAATCCATTTGGTTGTGTATTAAAAAGATTAAGCATTTGATTTGAAGTTGAGATTTTATACAATTAAAGAGGATCAAAGTGTTTGCATTAAATTTATTAATAATCAAATTCTAATTATTGTCTTATAAGTGAATGAGTTTCTATTTATTGGTAACAACAAGGCAATAGTTAGGGAGCTTAAAATTTTAGTTTTTAGTATATTTTAAATGAATGATCCAGAGGTAGCAAAGTTCATTTTGGGAATGGAAATCACTAGGGACCAAGTTTGTATAAAGCTTTGGCTTATTTAAAGTAAGTATGTTGACACCATTTTATAACAATTTCCTATGCTTGATGATAAAATAATGAGTATTCCTTTTCTATTAGGTACTAATATTTCACTAGATATGTACTAGATATGTATCTTAATTTTATGATTATGTAGAGGATATACATAATGTGTCTTATTATAGTGCTATTGGTAACCCGATGCATGTAATAATTTGTACTAAATTGGATATTTCCCAGGTAGTGATAATTATTAATAGGTTTATGTCTAACCCTAATATAAACAATTGAACTCATATTAAGAGGGTATTTAGATATTTGTGAGGTAATTCTAATTATTGTTATGTTTTCTTGGTTTTAATGATGTGGGAAATTTATTGGATATGTAGGGCTTTGGTGATCCATATTGGGTTGGTGACTTGGATAGTTGGAGGTCCAATAAAGGCTATGTTTTCTCCTTTTTCATAGTGTTATTAATTAGATGAGTAAAATTCATTCTACTCTTACTTTCTCTACTATTAAATTAGAGTATTTGGTTGCTACACATGCCTATAAAAGAGATACTAGGGACCATGTTCAAGAGTTATTTTTAGTTGTCAAGTTGTTCAAATTAGGCACGATAGTCAGAGTGTTATTTTTTTTGGCTAGAAATCCCATGTTTTATACTTATACCAATAATGTTTATGTGTAATATAAATTTCTCCATAAAATTGTAGAGAATGGCAAGGTCAAATTACAAAAGATTGTCACTCAAGAGAATGTTACAAATCCACTAAAAAACTAGTTAGCATGTTGGAATATAGGATCTTAGGATACTAATCATTATAAACAAGACTTAAAATAAATAAAATGAAATCATACAAGCATAGATTTTACACATTACACAAGATATACATGGGGAAAACCCTTTCGGGTAAAAAACCCCATAAAACATCATTTTATTAAAACACTCACGACAATGGTCTATTATAACATAGATCAAACTTGGGGATGCTCCTCTACATACTTCCACATGACCAATAATACCTCATGTGCATAGTGATATAGTTCACTATATAATACCCAAATTCTTCACCTTTCAAATGAGAGGGCTTCTTAGATATAAGAGAAAGGGTGACATAATAACTTAAGGGTTATTAGTCACACCTCTTCAAAATAACCATTCATAAATATCTATTAATCTAATAGTTATTAGGTTATAACTATTTTAAATGAGATATGCTTTTAAGAAAACATACAATATATAAGGTTTGATAACATTATATTAAAACATTATATAAATGTTATAAAGGTATGACCCCTAAAATATTATGTTCTAACACCCCCACCCGCCCCCTTAATGTTAATAGGGGGCATCACATGTCAGTTTCCATAAAAGAAAAAAATGAAGTACCCGAGTAATGTAGGTCATCTTTTGACAATGATAAATAGGGACACAAATATATGCAAAAATGAAAGTCATGTATTTTGGATTACATGAAATTCATCTTTTCATAATTTATAATCCCAGTATTTTAAAAATGATGTTATATATATGAGGTTTTATAAATATTTTTATTGGAGCCCGAGTCTCTTCAAATCAGCCTCACCCCAGGTTCATTACATAGTGTCTATAGGACTTAATATAATGTGACTGTAGGACTTAATGCAATTCTTTTCTAAGTGGAAGATTTACAAAGAGAAGAACTTTAATATATGCTCTTAGGACTTATACATCCAGGATTTAGCCACTAGGTGGTGTGATTGACATGCACACTCCCCCTCAATGACATCATCTCAAGCCAAGCATTTATTTGAATTTGGAGCATATAATTTCTATAAGTCTTATATTATTCCTGTTAGGTCTTACATCTAGGATTTATCCATGAGGTGGTGTTATGCACACTCCCCCTTAATGGAATCACCTAAGACCAATCACTACACAAAGGTTTTGATAAGTGATGGCTAATATTTCAATATTTTTTCTTGCTCATAGCATACATATTCTTGAATAGAATTCGAGATAATTTTTATGATAAAATACTTTTTCTTGAATAGAACTAGAGAGAACTTTTATGATAAAATATTTTTTCTTGAATAGAACTGGAGAGAAATTTTATGATGGAATACTTGTGCTTGTATGAGGTGCCCATGATATTCAATGTGTTTTTCTCTCTTTAGAAATGAGATTCTCTGGTAAGAGTAAAATAACTCTAGTTATCATATAGTAAAGTGGTACTTTTACAAATATCCAATTGAAGCTCTTCCATAAATCTTCAAAGCCACATTAATTCTTTAGGAGCTAATTTTTTATTTTAGGTTTTGATTAATAAACCATAGAAGATAGCTTTCTTAAAAGTATTTCACCATCCATGTAAGAGAACCTGCACCATTTATTTTGAAGACATAATCTATGGTAGATTTCCTGTAAATGGAATCACCAACATTCAATAACAAAATAATCAACCAATTTTTTTTCTTGATGTAGAAAAAATATTTAATATGCATTTGTTAATTACCAATGAGCATATACTATTGCACATAAATCTAGAAAATAGTCTAATGATTACTAGCAAGGAATCATAAGAGATTTTCATGAACTTAAGTATGAATAATTTGTCATTTTTCTTTCAAGGAAAAAAATAGTCATGCTACTAATCATATAGTAATTATCCATATAAATTTAAGCAATGGATGAGTTATCCTTTCTAGGTTTTCTCCCTAGATAGTTTATTAGGGCGATAGCCACCCATTACAAGAAAGTACTTGATTCCCACATAATTTAATACATGATATTTTATTGTTGCAATGATATTTTAATGTCATTTTTAAAAATTACTTATTGTAAATTGTCTTTCTAAAGATCCATGTTTTAAGACAAGAAGGCAAAGATATTGGCTTTCTAAATGCTAATAAGGTTTCCAATAAAAATTCTATTTTATATCTTTGAGCTAAGGGATTGAAACCTTATACTTCAACAAGCATTAATATATGAAGTGCATTATATATCAATTATAATCCAAAGGCATATGCCAAATTATAATTTATATGACTTTGCAATGATAAATATATAATATCTTATCAAGACTATCACATAATTTTTGAAGCACCATATAACTTATTATAGGAGTTTCTCCTTATAATAATGTGATTTTATATGGCTTTTTTTTAAAGAAAAAATAGTAAGAAGTGATCACACTATTTATAAACTTGTAACATTTCTATCACAATTTCATTGGATTATTTTAACAAAACATATTAATGGTCATAATGTGGAGTATAATTTTATCACTGATTGGAAGACCTCTATTGTTTATCTTCATTAAATACACCATTTTATATTACAAAATTATAAATACCTTATAAAATTTAACATATAAAAAAATCTCTAGGCACCCCAACCAAGATTTCTAGACCATCTAGATTAAGATATACCCCTAGCTCAAGTGTATTGTTTCACTATAGAAGTTATTCAATGACAAATCATACTTAAAAAAGTGTTATACAAGTGTGTTCATGTATTTTAAATTAATCATGGCTTATATATGAGAGAAAATGAACATCCATGTTTCTTGACTCTAGACTAGAATAACACAAAAAACACATGCATAGGTATGATCTCCCAAAAATGATGATAAGAGTGACAAGGTGAAATATGCATAGAAGGAGGAAAGAGTTAAATAAGGTCATGCCTTCAATATTTGTTGTACCCCAAATTAAAAAATTTGATACACTTAGGCATTTTGAAGAAGTGAGTAAAAGTCTTGTCAAAATTGTCAAAAAAGGTCAAAATTGGGGTTTCTATGTCTTGCATGAGGGTTAAAAACTCAAAATTTTCAAAATATAACAATCTGGGTCTGCTTAGAGTGACCAAGTCTACAAAACCCAAATCTCATTTTTTTGGCCCTAAATTTTAGGAAAATTTCTATTTTTAGAAACTTTCTAAAAATATAACTTTTTTTGGGTTTATCTTGAAATGGATACTGGCAAAATTTTCTAAAAATAGAAATTTTGGCTGTTAGAGTTCAAACTAATTTTGATTGGCCGAAAACACTTCCTCATCAAGCTGGTGTAGTCAAAATCATCAAAAGATCAGTTTTTTCGTAGTGGGTCTATTATGCTTTTTCATAAGCTTTTCAGGAGCTCTAAGGCCATTAATGGAGGTCAGTTAACTGCCAGGTGTCAGAATCGGAGTCTCAGGCACTACTCAGATCAAGAAACCACAACAGATGATCAAGGGATGAAGAACAGAGAATGGAAGTTAAAGAATTATGAAAATTGCAAAATTTTGGCTTACTCTGGGAAATTCAGGTGCCCCTACCCAATAAAGGTGCCTAGATGCTCATGCCTTAGAAAAAATTTCATCTCTAATGGTTGAAGTAATGGAAAGCAAGTCCAATGAAGGGAAAAGGTGAAATTTGCAAACTAAAAACTAACACTGCCAAGCATGGGCGCCCTAGAAGGAAATAGGCACCTAGCTTTTCAGAAGGTCAAATGATGGAATTAGGGTTTGCTCATCCCAGACAATGTCGCTCAAAATCTTCTCAACTCTATAGTGAGTCCATTAGCATAGTCACCTGATCAACTAGTCATCTAGAATTCAGGATTGATTGAAGAGGTCTCAACCGAGAAGCATAAGGCAAATCATGAAATCATCAGAAAATATTATAAGTTTGGAATTTTGGGTGCCCTAAGAGGAGATAGGCGTATAGGGTTTTGGAGGCTCAAATCCAACAATTAGGGTTTCCCAGATCAGTCAATCTCTTAATAATCTTGCTAGCTTCGCAACAAATATCTCAACAAAATCATTAGATCATTTTGTTGTCGGTAAATTTAGAATATCAAATAGAGGCCATAACATGAGATTTCAAGAATGAAGGTTGAAAAAGAGCCAAAAATGGCTAAGTCTAGAATTCTAGGCTCCCCAGAAGGAGACAAGTGCCCAAGGATTTGAAGGTCTAAAACATCAAATTTGCAGTTGCAAATCCCAACATGTTCTCTTTAGTGTTGAAGTAGCTATCCAACGTAATCATCAACAAGTCCATCAGAGTTGGCAGTCAATAGATATTGAAGACAAAGCAAAGGGATAAATTCAAAGGAAAAATGAAGCTTTCAAGAAAATTCTGAGTCTGAAAACATGGGCGCCCCAGGAGGAGATAGGCGCCCAAGCTTTTGGGACCCTAAAAGAAGTTTTTAGGAGATGCAGCTCCCAAGAGACCCCCTTCAAAATCCTTCAAGCTATCTGATGAGTCCAGCCATTAGTCCATCAAAGCTTCAGATCATCCTAGAACAACAATCCATCAAAAGATCAATAAGCAATAAAAATTCTATCTCTAAAAACATGGGCACCCCAGAGAGAGATAGGTGCCCAAACATTTGAAGCCTCAGATTCAGTAATTATGTTTTGGAATCTCCAAAAAGATCTTCTCAGATTCAGAAAAGCTACGTAGTGGAATAGTCAGCCAGTCAATCAGATGAATCTAACTCTTAGAATTGCAAAATCATCTAAAGTAGGGGTAAACAAGCAAAAACATGGAAAATGTGAAAATGGCTTAACACTGGTTTTGTTGGGCATCCTAGAGAGAGAGGCACCCATGATTTTGAGGGTCAAGATGTTTTTCTCAAAAGCAGCCTCCAAGAAAACTTTGTCAGTTTCACTTAGGCTCCGCGATGGATCATTCAGTTAACCTATAGGATTCACCAAGCAACCAGAAATCAAAATCAAACTGTGGCTAAAATCAAGTTAAATTCAGGAAAATTCAAAAAATGGCTAAGTCCTTCAAGGGTGGCGTCCAAGCTCTCATGTCTTAGACAAATTTTTCAAAAATTTCAAGGTTTCAAGAGAAGAGAAAAAGTGCCTAAGTTCAATGCACCTAAGTTAGGGTTTCACAACTCTAAATTTAGGAATGAAAGCAATTCTTAACCTAAAAACTTATTTAAGACAACCTTGTGCATCCATTCTTCATAATTTTTTGCAGGTGATCAAGGCAAGAGAGAAGAAACCAATAATTTTTCCAATTTTTAGATTTGAAGGCTAATTCTTGAGGAATTTTCAAAATTTGAAGGCTAAAGCTTGCTAATTTTTCAAAGTTCTTCATATTTTCAAGATCGACTCACAAAGAGGCTCCTTTTTTCATGCTTTTTTCATCTAGGGCATCAATTCTCAGAAGGAGGCTAATATTTTCAAATTTCAGCAATTTGGGTTAGCTTAGTTCTTGATTTTGAACAATCTTGAATTTTTTTCAATTTTCAAGAATCTGATTTTTGCATGCATGTCCAAGAAAACTTCAAAATTTTCAACATCTGATCATTTGGGTCCTCTTGAAACTTGATTCTGCACAAAATCTAGCTCTCAGCTTTTTTTGTCAAAATTTTCAAAAATTAGGGTTTGCTGCTTTTTCAACCAGCCATCAAAATTTTCAAAAAAGATCAATCTAGGTCTTCTTGCAACGAAATTCTCTAAAAAACCCATATCTCATATTTTTTTTGTTGAAAAATCTACCCATTTGAAGAAGAAAAATCAGCAACCTAAATTTAGGGTTTGTGCAAAACTTGTCCAAACATAGTCAATTTTACAGTCAATCTTCAATATTTTCAGTATGGAGTACACTCCCATCGAATTCAAGACCAAATCAGTGCTATAACATGATTTTATCAAAACAACTAAAATTGACTTGCATCATGTCAAACTAGTGCTCAATTTGTGTGCTTTGGAAGACGTAGGCAATGTTGCAATCAAACACCTTGGTCATTCTGGGTTACTTGTAGCAACATCAATTCCTATTTCAGTGCAAAGCCTATAGTTTGTAATTTCTTGTATCAAGCATTACAATCTAGCTACACGAGATATTCAAACAGTAGATGAAAGAGTGATTTGTAGCCTCAAACCAGATATGATTGGAAAATGCTTTTCAATACCACCTTGGTTAGGAAGTGTTGTCATCTCCTTTGAAGAATGTAAAAAGGTATGGGAAATTCACAACGAGAAATATCGCAAGAAAGTTGGACAAAAATGGATGAAAGAAAAGCATAAAATTTTTCCAAGCAATGTCGGGCATGGAGAATTCAAGGATGAGATTGCCATAATGATCACCCTGCTCAACCGAATCACTGATCAAGCAGATGCTACAAAATTCCATCCTTGGATGTTCTATGTCATATCTCATATCATGAATAAAACATAGCTCTATGATTGGGTAACATTGATCAGTGATAGTCTTCATCACCAGATAAATGACTACTTCAAAGTCCACGAGTTTCACATGACCTCATATCTAGTCTACCTAGTGGCCTTTCAAGGAAAATTCAAAGGATTGAACATTATGGGAACTCTAGATGTGCAACATGTGTATAATCATTACAATCAGTTGGAGTTTGCAGAGTCAACACATCACTACAAAAGGGTAAATGAAGCTTTTCTGATGCATACAATGAGTGACCTAGACAATGAGTTGCACGTGTGAATTTCATCAACTGCCAGGGTAACAATGCTGGAGTGGGAAGATTGGTTCATCCAGTTTCCTACCTTCACTTACATTAGAGTGTATGGATTCTCCAGTGCTCCACTCATGTTACAGAGGTATCCTTCAGATGAAGTGGTTTTCATGGAGTTCCTAAGGAAAGTATATGATGTTCACACTTTCTTGTGGAATCGAAAGAAGCCCACCTTTAGTTTTCTATTTGAGTTGGGAATCTACAGATGTAGATCATCAGTGGATGCTAAGTTAATGGGTGAAGAATTGTCTAATTTTGGTCTCAATCCATTCAACGAGAGACAATCATATGACCCTCATGGTGTCTTCGTATCCCATCTTGGTCAAAACTATGCTCATGTGCCCACATTTGAAGACTTTTGGGCTAATTGTAGAGATGATTTCTAGGTTTAGAGGCCTAGTAACACCAAGATTACACTCCATCAGATGAAATATTGCTTGTCAGAAGATATTGAGGGATTATCCGATGATGATGGAGATGTAATTCTTTCAACATACACTCGAAATCAAATTGAGAAACAACCTCTTCCACAAGTCAATTGGTCCAACAAAGAATGCATCTTAGTGGAAGAAAGAACAAGTTGAGTCATTAAGAACAACAAAATATTCTTAGGCCTCAAGAGGAAGAAGACTATTCCAATAGCAGAGCCGCCAAGAATACAATCATCTCTTCCTTCTTCTTCTAGAGTGGAACCAAAGATGAAGGCTGTGAGTTATCCTTAAGAAGGTGTAAGGGGTAGAAAAACAACAAAAAATGTAAAAATAAGGTTGGACTTTTCAAATATAATTCCTCAAGAGCAGCCAACAGTTGCAGCAGAAGTTCCTCCAGAAGAGCCCACACCACAAGAAGAATTAGTGCCTTTGACGCATAATCCTCAACCATCCCTGAGGTCTTCACCAATTCCCATTGATTTAGAAGATGAAGAAGTTGATGAAGTTGTAGCTGAACCTCCTAGAGAAGCTAGTAGAGACACCACGTCTTGGCTTGAGAGCTCCCTGAGAAGGAAGAGAAGGAGGCTTTCATATCAGCTAAACTTTGATGAACTTGGCAACATTTATCAAGATGCACCTATGAAGAAAGAAAAGAAACAAGTTCACTTTGCAAAAAATCCAAATGGTGAGATGATTATGGAGACTTCTATGCCTCCCGAGGATAGAAATATTGATGAAGTGGAGGTAGATGATTTCATAATGGTTAAGGCCAATCTCGGTAAAAGCACTAGGCATGCAGATGTAAGTTTGTTCAAAGTTGTAGTTGAAAATATTCAAGATAGAGTGCTTAAATATGGAGAGGATAAAGCATCCCTTAAGGCTGAAATTTAGGAACTCAGGCAATACATTTCAAATCTTGTTCACAACAATACACAAGCTACATAGTTGCTGGCCCAGGTTCTAGAGACACCAGCTGATCAACAACAATTGAGGCAGTTGGTGATATATGGGAAGAAAACGCGAGATTGGATTGAGGAGTTCATCACCAAAGGAATATAGATTCTTGCACATATATATCAGCTAAGGTATAACACCCATGACCTACGCCAAGAGATTCAAGGATTTGAGCAGTTGATAATAGAGGTGAAACCTAGGCACAAGATCATCATTGCAGATTTGAGTATAACATATTGTGCAATGGTTTCAAGAGATCACAAATCCTTGCATGGAGAGAACGTCACCTCTTCAAGGTGATAACTTATGAAAGGATATCTAAAGAGTTAGTTACATACAACAAAGGGTGGTCGATGCTTTCTAGTTCATAACTGAATTTTTTTTAGAGATCCCTTGCACAAGGATAAATATCGCAAGAAAGTTGCACAAAAATGGATGAATGAAAAACATAAAAAAATTCTAAGGAACGTTGGGCACAGAGAATTCAAGGATGAGATTGCCATAATGATTACCCTGCTCAACAAAATCACTGGTCAAGCAGATGCTACAAAATTCTAGCCTTGGATGTTCCATGTCATATATCATATCATGAAGAAAATAGAGTTCTATGATTGGGCAACATTGATCAATGATAGTCTTCATCACTAGATAACTGACTACTTCAAAATCCACGAGTTCTGCATGACCTCATATCTGGTCTACCTAGTGTCCTTTCAAGGAAAATTCAGAGGATTGAACACTGTGGGAACTTTGGATGTGAAACATGTGTATAATCATTACCCTTAGCTAGTGTTCGCAAAGTTAACACATCAATACAAAAGGGTAAATGAAGCTTTTCTGATGCATATTGTTAGAGACTTAGACAATGAGTTGCATGTGTGAATTTCATTAACTGCCAAGGCAACAATGGCAGAGTGGGCAGATTGGTTCATCCAGTTTCCTACCTTCACTTACATTAGAATGTACGGCTTCTCTAGTGCTCTACTCATGTTGTCGAGGTATCCTTCAGATGAAGTGGTTTTCATGGAGCTCCTAAGGCAAGTATATGATGTTCACACTTTCTTGCGAAATCAAAAGAAGCCTGCCTTCAGTTTTCCATTTGAGTTGGGAATCTATAGATGTAGATCGTTAGAGGATGCTAAGTTAATGGGTGAAGAGTTGTCTAATTTTGGTCTCAATCCATTCAATGAGAGACAATCATATGACCCTCATGGTGTCTTCGCATCCCCTCTTGGTCAAAACTATGCTCATGTGCCCGCACTTGAATATTTTTGGGCTAATTATAGAGATGATTTCGAGGTTCGAAGGTGCAGTAATAGCAGGCTTACACTCCATCAGATGAAAGATTGCTTGTCAAAAGATATTGAGGGATTATCCGATGATGATGGAGATGTAATTCTTCCAACGTACACTCAAAATCAAATTGAGCAACAAACTCTTCCACAAGTCAATTGGTCCAACAAAGAATGCATCTTAGTGGAAGAAAGAACAAGCCGAGTCATTAAGAACAACAAAATCTTCTTAGGCCTCAAGAGGAAGAAGACTATTCCAATAGCAGATTTTCCAAGAATACAATTATCTCTTCCTTTTTCTTCTAAAGCAGAACCAAAGATGAAGGTTGTGAGTCATCCTCAAGAAGGTGTAAAGGGTAGTAGAACAACAAATAATGTAAAAAGAAGGTTGAAATTTTCAAATATTATTCCTCAGGAGTAGCCATCAGCTGTAGCAAAAGTTCCTCCAGAAGAGTCCGCACCACAAGAAGAATTAGTGCCTTTGACGCATAATCCTCAGCCATCCCCAAGGTCTTCACCAATTCCCATTGATTCAAAAGATGAAGTTGATGAAGTTCCAACTGAACCTCCTAGAGAATCTAGTAGAGTCACCACGTATTGGCTTGAGAGCTCCCTTTGAAGGAAGAGAAGGAGGCCTTCATATCAACTAAACTTTGATGAACTTGACAACATTTATCAAGATGCACCTGTGAAGAAAGCAAAGAAACAAGTTCACTTTGAAAAAAATTCAAATGGTGAGATGATTATGGAGACTGCTACGCTTTCTGAGGATTTCAAAATGGTTAAGGCCAATCTCGATAAAAGCACTAGGCATGCAAATGTAAGTTTGTTCAAAGTTTCAGTTGAAAATCTTCAAGATAGAGTGCTTAAAGATGGAGAGGATAAGGCATCCCTCAAGGCTGAAATCTGGCAACTCAGGCAATACATTTCAAATCCTTTTCACAACAATACACAAGCTACATAGTTGCTGGCCCAGGTTCTAGAGACACCAGCTGATCAACAATAGTTGAGGTAGTTGGTGATATATGGGAAGAAAATGCAAGATTGGATTGAGGAGTTCATCACCAGAGGTAGAGAGATTCTTGCACAAATATATCAGCTAAGGTGTAACGCCCATGACCTACGCCAAGGGATTCAAGGATTTGAGCAGTTGATAGCAGAGGTGAAACCTAGGCATGAGATCATCATTGCAGATTTGAGTACAATATATGGTGCAATGGTTTCAAGAGAACACAAGAGACAAATCCTTGCATGGAAAGAACGTCACCTCTTCAAGGTGAGAACTTATGAAAGGATATCTGAAGAGTTAGTTGCATACAAACAAAGGGTGGTCTATGCTTTCTAGTTCATAGCTGAATTTGTTTCAGAGATCCCTTGTCAGTATTATCATGATGATGGATCTTACATGGAACTTGATGAAGTGCAAGTCGAGTTCTAGAATGTTGTTCATGGCAGTGATAGCAACGATCCTATTGCTAGGAAGATGAAGATTTCCATCATGTCAACAAGGTTTGAAAAGGCAACCAATGAGATCAATTGTAGAAGGGGAAGAAATCCTGGAAAAGAGGAACTTTGCTATAGATAGCATTGATTCTCCTGACAGAGATGCAGTTTCCCACTTTTTGGCAGATGTGGTTGAGATTTAAAGTAGTAGTCATCTAGAAGCTTTCTTTCTATTCTCGTCTCAATTCTTCTCCACTCTTTGAAGAAGAGAAAGAAAACAAGTTGTAATAGTTGACATTTCCCTATTTTATGCTTTCATAAGTTGTTAGATGCTTATCTTGTTTTAGTTTTAGAAATAAAGCTTGCATGTTGGAAAGTATTGGTTGTAAAAGCAAGGAGATTTTAGGGTTCCCTACTCCTCTGCTTGTGTATAAATAAGGGTAGCCTTGCCCATTATTTTCTTAACCGTACTTGTGATAACATAATGCTGAGCCTACTAGTGCCTTCTAATTGTTATTTAGTATTGTTCACTTGGTGTAAGAGCAAGCTTGTATGCCTCTTTAGCTGGAAGTTATTGTTCTATTCTTGTGTCTTGTGTTAATGTATTCTGGTTGATCACAAAGTTGTATTCCTATTTTGCTACAATCATACTATCCCAGAAGTGTAATATTTTATTCTTGAGATCTGAGAAATAAAGTCTCGTGCCTACTTTTCTCTAATATAATGTCTCAGATTTCCCTTCTATGTGTTATGCTTATATGATCTTTATTAAAGCTTGCATTGAAAGTAAGTAGATGTATATTGGAAAAGAGTTTATTTAAGTATTTTGTCAAAGAATCCTTGTCTATTTCTAACTCTCTTGCTTAGCGTTTACGTGAGAAGATAGAAACGTCATTAGAGTAGGCTTAGTCGTGGTTGAACTTCTAAAAGAGGAAATCTCAACTACGACACTTGAGTTTTATAACCTTGTGCTCTTAGCTAAACAAAAAGATAGGTAAATTGGTTTTAGTTTACTTTCTTTTAAGCA
Organism: Sequoia sempervirens; assembly: GCA_007258455.2. Taxonomy (NCBI): domain Eukaryota; kingdom Viridiplantae; phylum Streptophyta; class Pinopsida; order Cupressales; family Cupressaceae; genus Sequoia; species Sequoia sempervirens. The sequence goes on along the minus strand of VDFB02109222.1, from coordinate 64,562 downwards.
ACATTAGCAAAGAGGGAGCCCCTCCTAATTCAAAGAGCAGTTTATCTATGCATAACTGTCTATTTCTAATCTACATTCTAGAGGTGCAAATTGAAATGCCAACAATTTTCTAGCACCCACCATGGGGCATGAGGCATAAAAATTCAAAGAAAGCTTGTACTTTATGTCACGGTAATGACTCTCTAGCATCCTATTGCTCCATTTCAACAACCTAATCTTACACCTGCAGTTATCCAATGAAATTTTGAGATAATTGAAGGAGAGAAAGAAAACATCATTAGCAACCTGAGGAGTTTCATATTTGAGAAGAAAGAAGCCCCTGCTCAGTGGAGAAACACTGCTAGCATTCTAGACAAAGAGGAAGATAAAGCAGATATTGCAGCCGAAAGGCTTGTCTTGCCACCTCTTGCATGGGTTTAGACAATCCTAGTTTACAAAGTCTATATAAGGAGGAGAAAAAATCCTGTCTTTCAAGATGCTGATACAAATTCTTTCTTTCCACAAATATGCCCTACATAAGTTGGAGATCTGTCCAACGCTGTTCTTGAAGACAACACTGTACCTATAGTCAAAGAAGAAGAATTTGAAGTCAAGCAAGAACTTGCAATCCAACCAAAAGCGATGGGTGATAACAATAACAACAATAACAATAATAAACACAATCGAAGAAGAGCACCCCCGCTACCTTGGGGTAATCAAATTGGACCTTTGGCCTTGGAAACAAATCATGAACTACCTAAGGGGTCAAGAAAGCACTTTCCACAATTTCACAGTGATGGAACTCAACATCCTGATGATCATCTTTCAACTTTCGTAATGGCTTGTGCTATTTTGCATGTGGCTCATGAAGACATTGTTGTACATATCTTTGTTGAGACCCTTGTGGGAAATGCGGCCGAATGGTTCAATCACCTGGAGTTGGATTGCATCACGAACTAGGATACTATGACTGAAAAATTTCTGGCAAGATTCAAGCCAACTAAAGATAGCCACTAGTTGTTCGCCCAACTTTCAAATTCAAAGAAGGAGGATAACAAACCAATGAGGGAGTTCATGGAAAGGTTTAATCACCTGGTCACTCGACTTTCATATACACTCAATCCGTCACCTAAGATCCTATTGAGAAGTTTTTTCAACGCTCTCCCATCTTAGATAGCCTTTTTCTTGAAATCGACTAATGAAACAAAATTAGAGAAAGCAAGGTGCTGTAGAGATTGAGGACAACATGATCACTTCTGGAAAGATGAAGGGAGATGTTATCAGGCCTTTGGTTCAGAGTTTTACAGACCCACTACTACAAAATGTGGCCAATGAAATGACTATTCTAAAGAGGCAGTTGCCTACTCAGTCTGCACTGCCTGCTCAACCTGCACCACTTGCATTGCTTGCACCGCAACCATATCAACCTCAGTAGTCATACCAGTCAAGGAGAAATAACTTTCAGTCTTACAACAATTATAGGCCACGAGGGCCAGCTCCACCAAGGCAAGCCACCAAGGCAAGCGGTTGATAATACACAAAATGTTGTATTTTGTTCCTTTCATGATACCAATGAACATATTGGCTCCATATGTCCTAAAAACTTAAGGATGAATCAAATCACAGGATTTGCTAAAATTGCACCAAGTCCAAGTTTCGTACCAACTCCAAGTTCAAATGTTGTCTTACCACAATTAGACAACTTCGATGGCGACTCCACAATGAGATACTTTGAAAGTGAACCCGATATTGAAGAAGAAGAAGATCCCTGTCAGTACTCTCTTGCAGTAAATACGAAAAATTTCACAACACCTGTGTTTACACGAGGTCAACATTTGAAAGCACAAAAAGAAGAAGAAGAGAGACTAAGAACACAAAAAGAAAAAGAAAAAGAAAAAGGAAAAGAAGTAGCTTCTACTTCTAATCCCAAGCCTTCTCAGGAGAACATGAAAGTAATTGCTCAAGATTCATCTTTAGCAAATTTTGACATTATAGATTCCCTGATGAAGAGAAAAGTGTAGATTTCTCAGCTGGAATATCTCCAAGATCATCTAGAACAGCTGAATAGACTCCTTAAGGTTGTAAAGAAGAATCCAGTCATGCAACCCACATTGCTCGAATCATTTGTGTCAGTGGAAGACAATCCAAATCCCTTTTATATCTCTTTGTATATATGTGGTTATAAACTAAGCGATTGTATCATTGATTCAGGAGCCTTGGACAATGTCATGCCTCTATACAAGTGATGAATTTCATGCACTAAGACAAAAGACAAATGTTACTCACTGGAGTCCAAGTTGGTACCATTGGTTGAAAAATTGAAGGATGCTTGAGTGAGGTTGGCGGCTTGTCCTGAGAAAAATATAATGATAACTATCCTGGTGGTTGACATTCCAACTAGCTATGAGATGCTATTAAGTAGAAGCTTCTACAAAGACCTCGGTGGAGAGATACAAATGGATTGGTCTTCTGTGAATATTCCACTAAAGAATGGTACTTTCAAGCTAGAACCAGAGCCCAAGTATCAGTTTGCGATGGTGAAGTCTCAAGATCCTCAAGCTCAAGTTCTATACCAAGAAATAGGCCTTGGTACTTATGCTATGCTATCAGAGATACCTGAAGAAGGTTAAGAAGTTGCATGTTCCACGGAAAAATCAATAGATGATCCTAAGCTATGGACTATGCAATTTCATGGGAGTTGTTCTATTGCTGGTTCAGATGCAGGAGTTGTAATAATTTCTCCTGAAGGATGGTTATATCCATTTGCATACCACTTGCAATTTAAGTGCACAAACAGTATGACAAAATATGAGGTGATTTTACTAGGTCTCAGAAATGCAAAGGATATGGGTATCAAAAAACTTAGAGTTGAAGGTGATGCAGAGCTAGTTGTGAAGCATGTTAGAGACCAATTCAAAGTAAAAGCGGATCATCTTCGATATTACAAAAATAGGGTGTGGAATGAAATAGATTGGTTCGAAGCATTTGACATAAAGTATATTCCACGTCTAGATAATAGCAGAGTAGATGCCCTCGCGATATCAGCTTCACTTTTCATGCCACATTCTGACTTTTGACAGAATGCATTTGCTATTGAGTTAATATATAGGCCAACTATAACTGACAATTGTGATAACTGGAAAGTCTTTGATGACAATGATCACATTAAGGATTTCTTGTTATGGGAGATAATTTCAAAGAATTGTTCTTTGAGGGTAGTTCATTCACTTTCAGAGAATTAGTAATAGAAGTCTCTGATGTGCCAAAGGTTGTTGAAGATAAATAAAATTCAAAAGAACCAGATACAAGCATTATCTAGTTGAAAGGAAACAAAATTACCAAGGGCTTGGTTTCCTTAGAGAATATTTTTGATAGGCATGACTGATACATTCAAGATTAGAATAACTCAAGAGATAGGACCTCTGTTGAATATCATCAAGTAAATATTGGTACAGATGACAAGCCTCGACTTGTTAATTTGGGTACATGTTGTACCGTAGAGGAAAGTGAGAGGCTTATCTCTCTATTCAAGCAATACCGAGATGAATTCACCTGGTCATATGAAGATTTGAAAGTTTTCACACCAAGAGAATTGTCTTATACAATCCCTCTTAAACCTGAAGAAAATCCCTTCAGGCAAAAACAAAAACACTACAATCCGCGAATTCAAGATACCATCTACACGGAAATCCAAAAGATGGTGGATGTGAAAATCATCTTTCCAATTCATCACTCCACTTGGGTGTCTAACATAGTTCCTATATGAAAGAAGAATGGAGAAATCAAAATTTGTGTAGATTTCAGGAGCTTGAATCAATCCTCCCTCAAGGATAATTATCCTCTTCCAATCATGGAGCACACCTTGCAGATGGTTACCGGTTCAGAGATGCTATCTTTACTGGATGGTTTTTTTGGATACAATCAGATTGCAATAGCTGAAGAAGATCAGTACAAAATGACATTCACAACCTTATGGGGTAAATTTTCCTATGAAAGAATGCCCTTCAGCCTCATCAACGTTGGTGCTACATTTCAAAGTGCCATGAATTTGGTGTTTGGAGACTTGAGGAATAAAGTAATTGTTGTCTATCATGACGACCTCACTGTTTTCTCGAAGATACGAGGAGATTATTTTTCACACTTAGGAAAAGTCTTTGAGAGATGCAAATATCATAAAATATCATTGAATCCTAAAAAGTCCATCTTTGCGGTGACAGAGGGCAAGTTGCTTGGCCACATCGTCACCAAGGAGAGAACTCAAATTGACCCAAGCCGGGTTGAGTCTATTAGAAACTTGTCTCTTCCAACAAGCAGAACTAGGGTACACTCTTTCTTTGGTAAAGTGAATTTCATATGAAGGTTTGTATCAAATATTTTTGAATTTAAAAAAGATATATCTACCATGATGAAGAAGAAGACTATTTTCAAGTGGAAAAGAGAAGGAAAGAAGGCATTCGTCACAATAAAAGAAGCTATCAACCAAGCACCAATGTTGGTCCATCCTGATTTTGATAAGGATTTTATCCTTTATTATTATGCATCAGAACATACTCTATCTACCACACTGACACAAAAACTGAATGAAGAAACTGAGTCTCTAATAGCTTTCATGAGCAACAATTTCAATGATAGTGAGTCACGATACTCTCATATTGAAAAGAATGCATATGCAGTGGTCTGAGCCGTAAACAATTTCATATTTTATATCTTGAATTCTTACACAACTGTATATGTCACTGATCCAAGAGTTAAAAGCATGCTAAATCAACAGGAGATGGGCACAAAGAGAGGAAACTGGGTTGCAAGAGTGCAAGAGTACGACTTAGAGATCAAGCCGACCAAACTTGTTCACGAGAGAGGTCTTTGTCAGTTAATAACAGAGGATGGTGATTAGAAGATCCAAGCCAAAGGTATACCTGAAATTGAACCTAAAGATAAAGAGGATCTTCCTACGGTCCTACTTGTTGAGACTACGAGAGAATGGTTTACTGAGATATGGTATTACCTGACTTATGGTGAAAAGCCCAAGACACTTCCAGGATAAGCAACAAAAGAGAACACTAAAGCTGAAAGTACAAAACTATATGCTTATGAATAATGTTATGTACAAGTGAGGGCTTCACGGAACATTTTTGTTGTGCATCACCAAAGACCAACAATGATGTTTGTTGGAAGCCTTCCATAGTCAAGCATGCGGTGGCCACTATTCATCGAGAGGTATAGCATTCAAAATCCTGCGAGCATAGTTCTTTTGGCCGACTATGTTTCTCGATGCATATGAATGGGTGCACCGGTGTCAGTTGTGTCAATAGTTCATTAGCAAGATGAAGTTGGAAACCATCCCTCTCAGGCCAGTTGTTATAGACACTCTATTTCAACAATGGGGTTTGGATTTTGTTGGCCCAATCAACCCACGATCCGGCAAGGGGCATATTTATGTCCTCACAACAATAGATTATTTCACCAAATAGGTTGAAGCTATTCCTACCAAGCGGGTGACATCCAAGGTCGTGTGTGATTTTTTGAAGGAAACTATTGTTACGCGCTTCAGAGTGCCTCATAAAATTGTGACAGATAATGCAACATGTTTCTCATCTGAGGAGCTACTAGAGTTCTATTTTGATCACAGTATCACTTTATCTCATTCATCATATTATTACCCTTAGGGTAATGGATAGGCTGAATCATCAAACAAGAACATAGTCACAATCATACGCAAGTTAGTTTATTCCAGTCAACGAACTTGGCATGAGAAACTCTATGATGCTCTCTGGGAAGACAAAATTACTCTGAAGAGAGCCATTGGTACTTCACCCTTCATCCTCATGTATGGTATAGAGGAAATGTTACCTATCACACTAGAATTGTCTACCTTACAACTGGTAACCATAGTAGAGGATGGAGAGTTCACTGACCCTATTGAGAAACACATCTTGTACTTGACATAGCTTCAAGAAGAGACGGTGGAGGTTGTAGATAGAATCACTCAGCATCAAGAGTGAGTGAATACATTTTTTGATAAAAAAGCTCGCTAACGAGATTTTGAGGTTGGAGATCAAGTCCTACTATGGGATAAGAGACATGAGCCCAAGGGAATGCATGGAAAATTTGATTCTTTGTGGTTGGGGTTGTTCAAGATCTACAAGCTCGTTGAGGAAAACACTTATATTCTCTCGAGCTTAGATGGAAGTCTCCTCCCTTTACCACATAGCAGGTTGTACCTAAAGCATTTCATCCCCTCGGGGGCGGAGTACATAATTTTTCCTTTTTGTTTTCGTGATGTGTTTTCCCTTTTCGTGATGTGTTTGTTATGTTGTGTTTCCCCTTTCTGTTACAATTTCATCACGTTTTAGGTGGTTAGGTGTCTTGTTTTAGGTGATTTCTAGGGAAGTCCAACTATTAGGTGATTCTAGGAAGTTTTGTCATAGGTGACTTAGGGAAAGTCTTGCAATCTAGGTGATTAGGAAGTGTTGTTGATTCCGATACCAAATGGATAAGGCACTGTTCTATGCTTAAAAATCCAAAGATCCTTTGGTTCTCCTATACTGTAAGTATCCGACATGGTCCCTAGACAGAGCCAAATGTTGTACCCCAAATTAAAATTTTGGCTACACTTAGGCATTTTGAAGAAGTAAAAGTCTTGTCAAAATTGTCAAAAAAGGTCACAATTGGGGTTTCTATGTCTTGCATGAGGGTCAAAAACTAAAAATTTCCAAAATCTAACGATCTGGGTTTGCTCAGAGTGACCAAGTCTACAAAACCCAGATCTCAGTTTTTCGGCCCTAAATTTTAGGAAAATTTCTATTTTTAGAAACTTTCTAAAAATATAACTTTTTATGGGTTTCTCTTGAAATGGATATTGGCAATTTTTTCTAAAAATAGAAATTTTGGCTGTTAGAGTTCAAACTAATTTTGATTGGCCGAAAACACTTCCTCATCAAGCTGGTGTAGTCAAAATCATCAAAGATCAGTTTTTTCGTAGTGGGTCTATTATGCTTTTTCATAAGCTTTTCAGGAGCTCTAAGGCCATCAATGGAGGTCACTCAACTGCTAGGTGTTAGATTCAAAGTCTCAGACACTACTTAGATCAAGAAACTACAACAGATGATCGAGGGATGAAGAACGAAGAATGGAAGTTGAAGAATTATGAAAATTGCAAAATTTTGGCTAACTATGGGAAATTCAGACGCCCTTACCTAGTAAAGGTGCCTAGATGCTCATGCCTTAGAAAAATTTTCATCTCCAATGGTTGAAGCAATGGCAACCACATCAAACGAAGGGAAAAGGTGAAATCTGCAAAATAAAAACTAACATTGCCAAGCATGGGCACCCCAGAAGGAAACAAACGCCTAGCTTTTCAGAAGGTCAAATGGTGGAATTAGGGTTTTCTCATCCCAAACAATTTTGCTCAGAATCTTCTCAACTCAGCAGTGAGTCCATCAGCATAGTCATCTGATCAGCTAGTCATCCAAAATTGAAGATTGATTGAAGAGGTCTCAACTGGGAAGCAGAAGGAAAATCATGAAATTGTTAGAAAATATTCTAAGTCTGGAATTTTAGGTGCCCTAAGAGGAGATAGGTGCCTAGGGTTTTGAAGGCTCAAATCCAACAATTAGGGTTTTCCAGATCAATCAATCTCTTCATAATTCTGTTAGCTTCACAACAGATATCTCAACAAAATCATTAGATCATTCAGCTGCCAGCAAATTCAAATCGAACAAAGGCCATAATATGAGATTTCAAGAATGAAGGTTGAAAAAGAGACAAAAATGGTTGTGTCTGGAATTCTAGGTGCCCCAAAAGGAGATAGGTGCCCAAGGATTTCAAGGTCTAAAACATCAAATTTGCAACTGCAGCTGTAGCTCCCAACATGTTCTCTTTAGTGTTAACACAACTCTCCAATGCAATCATCAACAAGTCCATCAGAGTTGGTAGTCAACAGATATCGAAGATGGAGCAAAGGGATAAAGTCAAAGGAAAAATGAAGATTTCAAGAAAATTCTAAGTCTGAAAACATGGGCACCCCAGGAGGAGATAGGCACCCAAGCTTTTGGGACCCTAAAAGCAGTTTTTAGGAGATTCAGCTCCCAAGAGACCCCCTTCAAAATCCTTCAAGCTATCCGACGAGTCCAACCATCAATCCATCAAAGCCCCGAATCATCCTGTAACATGAATCCATCAGAAGATCAATAAGCAGTAAAGATTCTATCTTTGAAAACATGGGCGCCCTAGAGAGAGATAGGCGCCCAAACATTTGAAGCCTCAGATTTAGTAATTAGGGTTTGGCATCTCCAGAAAGATCTTCTCAGATTCAGAAAAGCTATGCAGCGAAATAGTTAGCCAATCAATCAGATCAATCTAACTCTCGAAATTGCAAAATCATCTAAAGGAGGGGTAAATAAGCAAAAAAATGGAAAATGTGAAAATGGCTAACACTAGTTTTGATGGGCACCCCAGAGAGAGATAGGCGCCCATGATTTTGAGGGTCAAGATGATGTTTTTCTCAGAAGCAGCCTCCAAGACAACTTCGTTAGTTTCACTCAGGCTCTGAGATGGATCATTCAGTTAGCCTACAGGATTCACCAAGCAACCGGAAATCAAAATCAAACTGAGGCTAAAATCAAGCTAAATTTAGGAAAATTCAAAAAATGGCTAAGTCCTTCAAGGGTGGCATCCAAGCTCTCATGCCTTAGACAATTTTTTCAAAAATTCCAGGGTTTCAAGAGAAGAGAAAAAGTGCCTAAGTTTGATGCACCTAAGTTAGGGTTTCACAACTCTAAATTTAGGAATGAAAGCAATTCTCAACCTAAAAGCTTATTTAAGGCAGCCTTGTGCATCCATTCTTCATAATTTTTTGTAGGTGATCAAGGCAAGAGAGAAGAAACGAAGAATTTTTCCAATTTTTAGATTTGAAGGTTAAAACTTGAGGAATTTTTAGAATTTGAAGGCTAAAGCTTGCCGATTTTTCAAAGTTCTTCATATTTTCGAGATCAACTCACAAACAGGCTCCTTTTTAATGCTTTTTTCATCCAAGGCATCAATTCTCAGAAGGAGGACGCTAATATTTTCAAATTTCAGCAATCTGGGTCAGCTTAGTTCTTGATTCTGAACAATCTTGATTTTTTTTCAATTTTCAAGAATCTGATTTTTCCATGCATGTCTAAGAAAACTTCAAAATTTTCAACATCTGATCATTTGGGTCCTCTTGAAACTTGATTCTGCACAAAACCTAGCTCTCAGCTTTTTTTTGTCAAAATTTTCAGAAATTAGAGTTTACTGCTTTTTCAACCAGCCATCAAAATTTTCAAAAAAGATTGATTTGGGTCTTCTTGCAACAAAATTCTCTGAAAAACCCATATCTCAGATTTTTTTGAAAAAATTGCCCATTTGAAGAAGAAAAATTAGCAACCTAAATTTAGGGTTTGTGCAAAACTTGTCCAAACATAGTCAAGCTTATAGTCAATCTTCAAGATTTTTAGTATGGAGCACACTCCCATCAAATTCAAGACCAAATAAGTGCTATATCATGATTTCATCAAAACAATTAAAACTGACTTGCATCATGTCAAACTAGTGTTCAATTTCTGTGCTTTGGAAGATGCAGGCAATGTTGCAATCAAACACCTTGGTCATTCTGGGTTACTTGCAACAACATCAATTCCCATTTCAGTGCAAATCCTAGAGTTCGTAATTTCTTGTATCAAGCATTACAATCCAACTACACGGGAGATTCAAACAGTAGATGGAAGAGTGATTTGTAGCCTCAAACCAGATATGATTGAAAAATGCTTTTCAATACCACCTTGGTTAGGAAGTGTTGTCATCTCCTTTGAAGAATGTGAAAAGGTATGGGAAATGCACAAGGAGAAATATCGCAAGAAATTTGCACAAAAATGGATGAAAGAAAAATATAATTTTTTTCCAAGGAACATCAGGTGTGGAGAATTCAAGGATGAGATTGCCATAATGATCACCTTGCTCAACTGAATCACTGGTCAAGTAGATGCTAAAAAATTCCAACCTTGGATGTTCTATGCCATATCTCATATCATGAAGAAAATAGAGTTCTATGATTGGGCAACATTGATCAGTGATAGTCTTCATCATCAGATAACTGACTACTTCAAAATCCACAAGTTTCATATGACCTCATATCTAGTCTACCTAGTGGCCTTTCAAGGAAAATTCAGAGGGTTGAACACTATGGGAACTCTAGATTTGCAACATGTGTATAATCATTACCCTCAATTGGAGTTCGCAGATTCAACACATCACTACAAAAGGGTAAATGCAGCTTTTCTGATGCAAATAGTCAAAGACCTGGACAATGAGTTGCACGTGCAAATTCAATCAACTGCTAAGGCAGTAATGGCAGAGTGGGTAGATTGGTTCATCTAGTTTCCTACCTTCACATGCATTAGAGTGTACAACTTCTCCAGTGCTCCACTCATGTTGCCAAGGTATCCTTTAGATGAAGTGGTTTTCATGGAGTTCCTAAGGCAAGTATATGATGTTCGCACTTTCTTGCAGAATCGAAAGAAGCCCGCCTTTAGTTTTCCATTTGAGTTGGGAATCTACAGATGTAGATTGTCAGTGGATGCTAAGTTAATGGGTGAAGATTTGTCTAATTTTGGTCTCAAGCCATTTAGTGAGAGACGATCATACGATCCTCGTGGTTTCTTCACATCCCATCTTGGTCAAAACTATGCTCATGTGCCCACACTTGAATATTTTTGGGCTAATTGTAGAGATGAGTTTGAGGTTTGAAGGCACAATAACACTAGGATTACACTCCATCAAATGAAATATTGCTTATCAGAAGATATTGAGGGATTATCTGATGATGATGGAGATGTACTTCTTCCAATGTACACTCGAAATCAAATTGAGCAACAACCTCTTCCACAAGTCAATTGGTCCAACAAATAATGCATCTCAATGGAAGAAAGAACAAGTCGAGTCATTAAGAACAATAAAATATTCTTAGGCCTCAAGAGGAAGAAGACTATTCCAGTAGCAGAGCCACCAAGGATACAATCATCTCTTCCTTCTTCTTCTAGAGCGGAACCAAAGATGAAGGCTGCGAGTCATCCTCAAGAAGGTGTAAAGGGTAGAAAAACAACAAAGAATGTAAAAAGAAGGTTGGAGTTTTCAAATATAATTCCTCAGGAGCAACTAGCAGTTGTAGCAGAAGTTCCTCCAAAAGATCCCACACCACAAGAAGAAGTAGTGCCTTTGACACATAATACTCAACCATTCTCGAGGTCTTCACCAATTCCCATTGATTCAGAAGATGAAGAAGTTGATGAAGTTGCAGCTGGACCTCCTAGAGAAGCTAGTAGAGACACCGCGTCTTGGCTTGAGAGCTCCCTGGGAAGGAAGGGAAGGATGCCTTCATATCAACTAAACTTTGATGAACTTGACAACATTTATCAAGATGCACCTGCGAAGAAAGCAAAGAAACAAGTTCACTTTGGAAAGAATCCAAATGCTGAGATGATTATGGAGACTTCTATGCCTCCTGAGGATAGAAATATTGATGAAGTGGAGGTAGATGATTTCATAATGGTTAAGGCCAATCTCAGTAAAAGCACTAGGCATGCAGATGCAAGTTCGTTCAAAGTTGCAACTAACAATCTTCAAGATAGAGTGCTTAAAGATGGAGAGGATAAGACAACCCTCAACGTTGAAATCCGAAAACTCAGGCAATACATTTCAAATCTTGTTCACAACACTACACAAGCTACTCAGTTGTTGCCCCAGGTTCTAGAGACACCAACTAATCAACAAAAGTTGAGGTAGTTGGTGATATATGGGAAGAAAATGCAAGATTGGATTGAGGAGTTCATTACCAGAGGCAGAGAGATTCTTGCACAGATATATCAGCTAAGGTATAATGCCCATGACCTATGCCAAGGGATTCAAGGATTTGAGCAGTTGATAGCAGAGGTGAAACCTAGGCATGAGATCCTCATTGTAGATTTGAGTATAGTATATGGTGCAATGGTTTCAATAGAACACAAGAGAAAAATCCTTGCATGGAGAGAATGTCACCTCTTCAAGGTGATAACTTATGAAAGGATATCTAAAGAGTTAGTTGCATACATTCAAAGGGTGGTCGATGTTTTCTAGTTCATAATTGAATTTGTTTTAGAGATCCCTTGTCAGTATTATCATGATGATGGCTCTTACATGCAACTTGATGAAGTGCAAGCTGAGTTCCAGAATGTTATTTGTGGCAGTGATAGCAACTAACCTGTTGTTGGGAAGATGTGTCAGATTTCCATGATGTCAGCAAGGTTCGAAAAGGTGGCCAATGAGATCAATGATTTTCTGAGATCAATTGCAGAAGGGGAAGAAATCCTGGAAAATCAAAACTTTGCTATAGATAGCATTGATGCTCCTGATAGAGATGTAGTTTCCCACTTGTTGGCGGATGTGGTCGAGATTTAAAGCAACACTCATCTAGAAGCTTTTCTTTCTATTCTCGTCTCAATTCTTATCCACTCTTTAAAGAAGAGAAAGAAAACAAGTGTAATAGTTGGCATTTCCATGTTTTACGCTTTCATAGGTTGTTAGATGCTTATCTTGTTTTAGTTTTAGAAATAAATCTCAAGCATGTTGGCAAGTCTTGGTTGTAAAAGAAAGGAGATTTTAGGGTTCCCTACTCCTTTGCTTGTGTATAAATAAGGGAAACCTTGCCCATTATTTTCTTAACCGTACTTGTGATAACAAAATGTTGAGCCTACTAGTGCCTTCTAATTGTTATTCAGTATTGTTCACTTGGTGTAAGAGAAAGCTTGTATGCCTCTTTAGTTGCAAGTTATTATTTCGTTCTTGTGTCTTGTGTTAATGTATTTTGGTTGATCACAAAGCTGTATGCTTATTTTGCTACAATCTTGTTGTCCTAGAAGTGTAATCTTTTGTTCTTGAGATTTGAGAAATAAAGTCTTGTGCCTACTTTTCTTTGATATAATGTCTTGGATTTTTGTTCTATGTTTTATGCTTATATGATCTTTATTTCAGCTTGCATTGAAAGTAAGTAGAAGTATGTTGGAAAAGAGTTTATTTAAGTATTTTGTCAAAGAATCCTCCCTTGTCTATTTCTAACTCTCTTGCTCTGTGTTTACTTGAGAAGCTAGAAACGTCATTAGAGTAGGCTTAGTTGTAGTTGAACTTCTAAAAGAGAAAATCTCAGCTATGACGCTTGAGTTTTATAACCTTGTGCTCTTAGCTGAACAAAAAGATAGGCAAATTAGTTTTAGTTTACTTTCTTTTGAGCAACATCAGCAAAGAGGGAGCTTCCCTTCCTAATTCAAAGAGCAGTTTAGCTGTGCATAGTTGTTCATTTCTAATCCACATTCCAAAGGTGCGAATTGAAATGCCAACAATATTAAAACCCTAGTTCAATAATGATGCCAACAACTAATAATAAATACTTTTAAACAAAAACAAATATTGTACCAAATGGATAACTTGCACAAGTTTTAACATGGGCATATAGAATGATATTGCCACTAACCTATAATGAACTTATGCAAATAATGAAAGCAAGCAAGAGAGATACTAAGGAGGAACAACTATTCATATGATTTTATATTGCCAACTCCAACATAGTTCAATAATAGGTAAACCTTATCTAGTTGATATCAAAATAACATCACTAATGAGTGTTACATTTAATATTTATGCATTTCATTATAACACCTTAGTGTCCAATTTCATAACAATCATACCATTCTTGTCTATACACCAAAGGTGGTTTTTATCCCTTAGATTGGGCCATGTTGTGACTGAGTTTGCATATTTTAATTTTAATTTTTTATTTGTTTTCACTCTAAAGGTTCACTTTCCTAGAATGAGGTTGTTGTATTTTCAATTTGCATGCCAAAAGTCTCTTGTTATGTGTCTAGGAGCATGAATTTAAGAACATATTCCTAGGTCATTTACCATCATTGATTATTATGAAAAATTATTTGCATTAGGACCAAGGCTCATTGTCAGTCTTAGTTCCTATTTTCCTATTATTCTTAGTTGCATAAACATTTGGATCTAAACTTGACATGGTTTTTAATATCTTTGTAGATTGGCCAAGGGGCTTGACTATTACTTAAGGAATCCAATGGTCCTTTTCCTTTATATAGCAATTTTTTCATGCATTTTTAAACAACTCGTTCCTTTACAAATAGATACAATGTTCAATGTGATTTAAAGATATTTTTTATTATTAAATTTAAAGATGTGCAAAAAACTTGACTAGAATTATGAATATTAATACTTCAAACTTATTGATCTCTTTTCCATTAGATCATTTTGATATATATATATCTATTAAGATATAATAATACATATAATATATTTTATTTAAAAGATTTCATATTATTTATATTTTAACATAGATCAACATTATGCTATATAACCTCTAATAACTGTTGGAAGTGAGGAGCAGGTGACTGAGTGGGAGGAATGATTTGAATTATGGAGCTGGAGTTTCAAAAGGCTCTTCTAAGTCTGAAGACGATGCAGATGTGGATGGTGCAGAGGATGCACAGGTTGTCTCCTTTGCTACAGGTTCACTCTTGGGCTTGATGGGTACTCTATCAATTCTTCTTGATGCTGAAAATGGAGAGGTGGATTCTGTGGTTGGTGTTTGGATGTCGGCGAGTGGGATTTATGCCCCTTTTTTGGCGTTGCTTGATTTGTGGATGACAACTCGTGGGTGTTTTTTGAGGTTTGATGATGCCGAGACCCCTATTGTTGCCTTTCCTGCCCTATTTTGGTTGATTCCTGGCTTGTGGCAATTGAAGGTTTCTCTTACGTGGTGTGGGGCTTCTTTTTTAGCTAGCTTGGGTTTGAGGTTTGGAGCTGCTTTGCTTATTTTGACCCTTTTCTCTACTATCTTATTTTCCTTTATGATTTCCCCTGGTTCTGTGGGGGTCTGGTGTGGATCTTGTTGCATTCCTAGTCTTTCTTGGAGGAATTTGGTGGTGTGTGGATGTGGGGGTTTCTCCCGTGAGGTGGATTGGTTGGAAGACTGGCTGATTCTTAGTCCTATTCGACATAATGGGATGGCTTGGGGGCTTTCTTTGCTGACTTGTTTTTTAACTTGTTCCTTCTGGGTTTCCCTTAGCCCATTTCTGATGTCCTTGTGGTGGTTTTGTGGTGGTATTTATTGCCTTGGGTGTGTGGGTGCTCCTGGTTTCCCTTCTGTGGATTGGTGGTGTTTCCCATGAGTTGGCTCTATGGAGATTTGGCCTATATTTGGCTCTAACTAGTGTGTTGGGGTAGCTTGGGGGCTTCATGGTTTGGCCATCTCTCAGTGTCCTTCTTGTGGGGGCTCCCTTGTCCTTTTTGGGCCCGGTTTGCCTCTACTTTCCTTGGGCTTGGTTGGCTGCCTATTTTGGTTCTTTGGTGTGCAAATGGTGGTTCTTTTGCAGTTGGTTAGGTTGTGCTTATGGTGTTATCTTTGGGCCCAGTTGTGTGATTTGTTTGAAGAGTTCCCTGCTTCCTCTCACTTTTACCTGATGCTTGGGTTGCCTTGGGATGAGGTGTGTTCCCTCTCTTTTGATCTCACTTTCTACTGGGATCTTCAACTGTAGTCTTCTATTGAGGGGGAGACTGTTCCTTTTGAGGTGAATCCTTCTTCTATTGAGGTAGAGTTGGTAGCTACAGTGTTGCTCGGTAGTTCTTCTCCTTTATACTGGCTCTCATTGAGGTGTTGCTTGTGTAAGGAGGAGAGAGGTGTTTTCAAAGGTTTTGGGTTTCATTTCATCCTATTTGTTGGGGGTGATCCCCCTCCTTTTGAGGTGGAGGATGGGTTGGCACCCTTGGAGGGAAGGTGTTGTTGGGAGGTTACAATTAACAGATTAGTGGGGTGTTGGTGCAAAAAAGTTGTTTGTATGGGGATGTTTTCTTCCTTGATTCAGCCTTGTTCTTCTTATATTGAGGTTGAGAATTTGGACAGGTTGGTTGCTTTGATTTGGAACTTTGGTTGCCCTTGTTTTACTGGTTCTATAGGCAGTTGGAGCTGCTTCAGTGATGTCTTTCCTAAGTAGATGGTTTGTTATTGCTTGGATGGTGCAGGCGGGTTCAATGCTCATTTATGGTTTCCAGCTTGCTTGCCTCTTAAGATGACTATCTTTTTAAGGATTTCTAGTCTCAAATAAAACCAGGTTCTAAAAGGGTATCGGGCCCTTGCTTGTTCTGGTTGTTTGCAGCCTGTGTTGTATTGCTAATCTTTGATGGCTACTGTTGTTTGGTTGCTGATGATTTGCTGATTTTTTTCTATTAGCAACTTTCCCTCTTTGGATTGGGTTGCAAACCCCATCAAAACCACTTGTACTAGGTTTTAGGATCCCATAAAAACCTATTTTTTACCCTTAATCAAAAACATTATGCTATATAATATAAATTAAATGTTATAAATATCATTATATATAAAAAATTAATAGTAATATGGATAGGGTTAAAAAGTAGTGTTCACACAAGATTTAAGGAAATGAGGGAAGAATCAAGCGTTAATGATTTGAACTAAGGTTATTTTCACCTCCCTACATTATATATTGGACCATGTTTGGACAACAATGCATTCCTTATAAAGGAACACAATTTCCTGTCTAAAATTTTATCAAAGAAAATTAAATAAATGCATGAATATGAAGGGATTTCTTTCTTCTTAGACACTTGATAAAGATGAGATGATCGCTACACCTAAGTGTTTGAATGTAAAGAAAAATGTTATTTTAAAGATCAAACATTTATGTTGGATTATCTTGAATGATTAAGATTGATAAATGTAGTGCATAACAGTTGAACATTGTCAATGTAGGTCATTGGCCAAGTCGTAGCCTATTGATCATGACCAATGAGTATTTCAATAGCATCACATTGACACAAAATGAATGTTGCATCACATCATAGATACCTCATAGGTCCCGATGTTTTAAGAATCTATATGAAGGTAGGGAAAAAATTAGATGTTGAATGTTCCATGTAGGGACAAAGTAGAATGCCCCGTTACATTTCCATACATCTAAAATGAGACTTGTGTTTTGCACAAAGGAACCTGCATGATCCCTTACTATGTCTGGGCTAGGACAAGATCAAAAGGAACTTGAAAAGGTGTTAATGTTGTGTTCCTACATCTGGGCTAGGATGAGATGAAATGACTCTAGAATGGGAGAGAAATGCCCAAGGTATGAATATCCCTTCCTAATGTGGATCCATAGCCAACACAGTTCCTAATCATATTTGAACTCCAAGGTGTATTGCAAAGAACCAATGTATATTCTTCTTGTTTGATCAAAGTATGAATGAGATTTTTGTTGTGCCGTTTTCCTTATCTAACATGACTACATAGTAGATTCCATCGAGGCATAGTAGATTCCTCATCACTTGTTATATTTCAAGGTTAGTTTGATGAGAAATTAATACAACTAAAACCTGAATAGAATTTGTTTAAATCAAACTCAATTTTCAATCTATACCTTGTTCTATGTAATGTTTTAAATCAATTTTAAGGATTTGTTAGCAATCGTCATGTATTTTAATATTAATAAGAAAAAAAGGTTCATGACTTATTTTCATTTTTTCTACCCTTTGAAAAAAGACAAGGCCTTCAATTTTAAAGAGAATATTATGAATTCAAAAAATATGTCAATCAAGAAAAAAATTCAAATAAATTGGATTTTGACATTATGGTATTCAGATGAATGTTGGATATAGTGGACTCGGAAAACAAGGATGTGGCTTTTTGGTAAAAAAAATATAAGACATGTACGAGTACCCAAAATTATTTGAAAAATGTTGATATGCATTCTTACTTATTTTATTGAGCATTGAGAGTTAATTTGAATTTTTTAAATAAAGAGATTTTTTTTAATTTAAAGAGAGTTTATTTTTGAAGAAGCAAGTTTGTAAGTGTTGTAGACAGTGAAAGAGGAGCCATGTTGACCATGGTGTTCCTGGTTTATCACTTAAATTTTAAGAAAGATTATTAAAGGTGATGAAAAGATAAATTGTCCAACCTTGGTTTTTTATTAAATTTGTGTCGTATGGTCATAAATTTTTTAATAATAGATTAATATACCTTATGTAAAAAATTGTGTCAAAGTTTTGAATTATACCACTTGAAAAAAATGATTAGTATTTCCTAACATGACTTTAATGAATTGATTTTTAAAATATAGAAAAGTCACATTAGATACATTGTACAAATGACCTCACACATGTGTTGATTGAGCATAAAGAGGTTTCCCATCAAGTTCAACATGTCTTCTAGTATATCCTGTAAAAATGATTAGTATGGCCTAACTTTCTCTGATACCATGTTGAGCTTTCATGGAACAACTAGGGCTCAAACCTAGGACCTTCCATTTGTTGTTGGAGTGCTCTACCAACTAAGATATTGGCCCCACTAGGACCAACCCTTCTTTGGTCTGGGTTTGGCTTATTACCAACACCCCCTCTTAAGCCACTAATAGAATTCTTGGGGATCTTAGCCTGGCCTAAAAAACCCTTTCGGCTAAAAAACCCCATAAAGCATCATTTTATTAAAACACTTACATTAATGATCTATTATAACATAGACTGAACCTGGGGATACTGCTCTACATACTTCCACATGACCAATAACACCTCATGCGCATAGTGATATAGTTCACTATATAATCTCCAAATTCTTAGTCACACCTATTCAAAAGAACCATTCATAAATAATTAATAATCTAATAGTTATTAGTCTATAACTATTTTAAATGGGATATGCTTAAGAAAGCATATAATATATAAGGTTTAATAACCTTATATTAGAACATTAAATATAGCATGAATATCATGTTCTAACATAGCATGAATAAGTTCTTCTAGTGCAGAGAGGTCATGGGTATTACATCATATAATTGATTTATTTATGGTTCCTCCTTATGTCATTGTAATGTGAAATATTAAGTGGGATAATATTAGGAGAATCTCATAATTAATTACAATTTTAATGTACTAATGTTGGTTCTCCAAACACCTTGGAATGGGTACTTAGACACCATTTAGGTGGTTGAGGAATATTGATATTTATTATTTTTCCTTATAACTTGGAATATTAGTTGTAGTGGAATTAAGAAGGGAGATGGAGCATGAAGTGAAAATTACAATTTGATTTGACTTTGTTTACACCATTTTCTCAAAATGAGGCTTTAGGAGTGAGAGTGGAGGGTCTTTCCATATTTGGTGGGATCCACAATGTGTAGTGGATTAAAAAATGAAGTGATGTTTTTGAGGATTTTTTCCCACTTTTCATATGGTTTAAAGATAGTAATAGCTTTGTTTGTGGCCCATTGATTAATTTTATCATAGGGGCAGTGGGGCTTTTCCATACCATGATTTTGGGTAGCCATAGTTTCAAGAATCCACTTATGGTTTCCTTTCAAACATTCTCTATAAATTGAATGTATTGGATGGATGTATTATATAAAAAAAAGGTACACATGTATTACTAGAATACAATTAGAGTAAGAAAGTTATATCAATGTAACACATTATTTGGATTAATACATTACTACTGCTCTCTTTGGTGGTGAATCTTTTTTCAAAGAGTTTCTTCACATACATTTAGTGACATGTGTTTGAATCTTATGATTTTCTAATTTCTTATTTGTTGATTTAAACTTTCAGATATCCAATTTATGGTTTAATCAAAGTATATGGACAGCCTTTTATTTTTGCACACTAAGTGAATAAGCTTTCATTTGTAGTGTTTACTCTATTTTACAATAATTTATTTTTTCAATAATTTTTTTTATATGAAGGGTTCACATTCAAAAGAAAAACATTCATTGTGGCACATAGAATTTTAGAAAATTTTAACTTTGATATTTATTTTCATTGAGGATATGAATGTGTGAGGTTATTAAAATAAAGTTAGTGACGAATAAGAAATTTAATAGTAAAATTCAACATGAAAGTAAATCTCTACATATTTGGGTAAGCTAGAGTGTGAGTAGAATTCTTAGGAGTTGACTTTCGATGAAGCCGGAGCAACAAAAGTTATATTTGGGTAACCTTGCTTCCTAGGAAATTAACTAGGATTAAAAAAAATGTATGGAAAATAGAACATTTTAGGTGAATAAGAAAAGACCAAACTACTCACATTGATAGAATCTCAGTTTAGTCTTTGAAATAGAAACTCATTCCCTTTCATGTTTAGATCAAGAGTGTGCTAAAGAGATTTGATGAATAATTATAAACTTAAAATAAATAATTATAGGTTCAACTTATTCCTTCTAATGGTTAAATATATGTTAGAGAGATTTAAAACCCTACATAAGACCATCCATTTGAATTCTATTTTAAGTGAACAAAATATTTTCTATTCCTACTTATTTGTAAATGTTTCAAAATTTACGTAAATGAAATTTTATGAAATATTAAAAAATGATAAAGATAATATTGACCAACAATTAAATTGATAAATACTTTTAGAGTAAATACTTCCACACAACAATCTTATTAATAGCCTTCAGTTGTAATACACCTTTATTTCTACATATTATTTCTACATCTATCTTCTTCCATAATTATTGTCTAGCATTGATTTAAAGACTTAAATAAAAACAAACAGTTCTTTAATGGCGAAAGGAAATAACTTGGGCTCATTCTTCAGCGTTAAATGAATTTCAAACTGCCCATACGAGGAGTGAAAAATGTAATATTCTTTCATTTACGCACAATATATTTCACTGCATGGAATTTGAAGGAAACTCCATTGCAAATTATTTATATGGGAAACAGAAAAATAATCTGTTTTTTAAATATAATTTCGTTCAATATAAACGACTAAATTCTAGGAAATGACGATCGATTGAACGCCAAATTAAAGTTAACAGTTTATCAGACGACGGTCAAACAGACGTCAAATTTAACTTTATCAGCGGTACTATGATTGATGAATGCACGTCGAATTTATTTGAACAGTTTATCAAATGACGGTCAAGCAGACGTCAAATTTAACTTCAAGTAATGGCATTGTGACTGCTGAATGAACGTCAAATTTATTTCAATGTTTTATCAGATGACGATCAAACAGACGTCAAATTTAACTCGAACAATGGCACTATGACTGTCAAATGAACGTCAAAATTAATCAAACAATTTGTATTTGACATGCTATTGTCAATTGATAAGTAGGAGGTATTTTTCCACAGCGTGTCAAATTATGATATTGCTATCAAGATTCAACCGTGTAGTTTCGAGTCAAACTCATTGACCCATGTTTCATGAGTAGTGGTTCAACAAGAACCCATCTCTCACGATATTGAATGGTCCACTTAGCTCTCATTGCATCAGGTGCTCAGAAGTGAAGCAACGAGGTCGTCAAGTCATCCAGTCACTCGGCTCAAGGGCAACGGGTTTCTCGAGTTAACCAGCAAATATTACGAGCCAAAACCAAGTGTTGTGCCTTATGAACCATTCATAATAGGCCCCTTTGGCTCATCAATTGATAAGTAGGGTATTTTTCCCGCGTATGTGGATGTTATATCAAGATTCAAGTGTAGTTCAGTCAAACTCATTGACCCATGTTTCATGAGGTGGTTCAACAAGAACCCATCTCCACGATATTGAATGGTCCACTTAGCTCTCATTGCATCTGGTGATGCTCAAAGGAAGCATCGGGGAACCCATCGATCTTTGCTCGACTCAAGCAACAGGAGTTTCTCAAGGTTAAGCCAAAACCGAAGCAAACTTCCACGAATGGTAGAAAAAACAGATGGATGGGTGACTTCAGGGACGACCGGCTTCCTCACCTCCGCACCGACCAGAAATCGAACGCTGATGAAACCATTAACGTGATGAACTATCGAAAATGCTATAATGTCAGTCAAATTTCAACTCAAAGTTTTAGAGATGACAGTCCAATGGACGTCAAATTTAAATTTGAAGTATGTGACAGCCAAATGGATGTCAAATTTAAATAAGATATAGTGACGGTCAAATGAACGTCAAATTCATTACTCTCGAACAATAATGACAGTTAAATGAACGCTAAATTGGCATTTCTTGAAATTAACAATAGATGGGCAAACAAACGCCTCAATATTAACATAAATAAAATCATACAAATGACGGCAAAGGGGCATGATTTTTTTTTATTAATGTAGTAAATCTTTGATTGCCATCATTAAAAAATCTCTGGACTTTTGTTAAACATTGGTCTGCATATTATGATGAATCCTTTACCCCGTCTTTCAAACCTGCCAAAGAAACACATGCATTCAACACACAAGCATTAGTGAAACGACCTGCTTTAGAACCTATTTTTTTTGCTTGTAACAGTAAAGTTTAAAACGCCACAGAGGTTTGATTGCTTAAAACAGGCTGAAGGATGGCATGGTTTGTTTAAGAGGATGAAGGGTATTAAAAACGACATTAGCTAAATTCATTACTAGTAATTCATTATCTTAAAATTCACTGTCAACAATTTAACGTGGAAAAATTCACCGTCATGACAAATTCACCTCAAGGAAAAATCACCACCAGCAATTCACAATTGCTGGTAGTGACTTTTCCTTGAGGTGAATTTGTCATAGCGGTGAATTTTCCCACGGTGAATTGTTGGGGATGAATTTTCCTAGAGCCACTAAAAACATACTCCATGCTAACATATTCTTTTGATTCCTTCAAGAAATATTGGGAAATGAGTTACCATATGAATGTGCACATCATAGGAAGAAGCCATAGGGATGGATCTATATGACTCTTTGGGGGTCTTAGATTGAGTCAAATTCAAAATACATTTCAATTTTTATGATCTAATTTATCAACTCTTTTGGATTCAAGATCTCTGAATACGCTAGTAGATCCAACTTCAAATATGGCTCTTGCAAACCTCTCCTTCATGGCGACTTCCTATTCAAAGTTGAATTCCTTTAGTCCAACTATAGTAGCATCTTCCTCTCATCCTTGGTAATGTCCTTCATCACTACCACTCTTCTCAAAACAATATAAAATTAAGCCTTGTCTAAAGGTGCTTAACATGTAAGCAAGCTTTGCCACACATGGTGCTCTCCCACCTATACCATTTTCCACTCCTCTTATTCCTTTGTGGTTCATAGCTCCACTAGTCCACTTGAAATGTGACACATGCACAAATACACTTTGTTATGGAGATCAGACAACTCTCACTCAAAAGGAAAACATGCTCAATATATTATTATTGAAGAAATGCACGTCTTATGGGCCACACCAAAATGAATGGCATTCAACAAAAAATTTGGTACTCCACAGTGAGTATATTCATCCTACTCGTAGAGACTCTCTATGATGGGAGACATTATATCTAACCATTTTTTAATTCCCAATTTTGAGCCTTTCCAATTTTAATTGCATTGGTACATATTAATGAATATCCTTCAATGTCTACATATCTAACTTCCTTCCATTTGCACAATTAGATTCCTTCATAAAGAGCATTAAATTCTACTTCATTGTTTGAGCCAAGAGGAAGTTTTTTAGATATAATCCAAATAAGAGCACCTTCATTATCTTTTAAAGTACATTTAGCACTTGAAGCTCCTAGGTTATGATGAGAGGACACATCAAAACTTAATTTCAATCTTCCATTCTAGGAACCATCCATCTTGCCTTAATTATTTTTTCCCAAGAGTTTGTCTAAGAGTCATTAATGTTATGATTCAATAATTTTCTTAATAAAGTACAAGATTTCATTATTTGATTATCCTAGGTTGTTATGTTCTTTTTTTGAATTCCAATACTTAATTTTCAATTATTCATTTATTCCAACATTGATTCTTTTTATGACTTCTCCAACTTTCACTCGCATCTCTTTAAATGTTCTTCAATTTCTTTCCTTCTATATTTGCCAATAAATCTTCCTAAAATGCCTAGATCAATCTAACCTCTCAAATAACCAACCAACACTAGCATTGCCTACCAAAGGACACCATAATAAGAGATTAGTAAGTCTCAATTGCATTAGTACTTAATGGGCATCTCGAAGGACCTAAGATACCAATGAGTTTAGTCCATCCCTGATTAAAATCATTTTATTCAAAGCAATCCACACAAAGGCACCCAATTTTGGTAATACATATGCTCGCCAACAAAGATTCATCAACCACAATGGTTTAGTAGAAATGGGACTCTTGAATCCAATGACCTATTTTGATCAAATGGTTTCTTGATTTGGCTCCACATAAAAAAAAAATTACTCTCATTGAAAACTATTTAAAAAAAATCCCAATTCATTCTTGAGATTAACTTTGACTTTTGAAGAGATATGTGCCACATTGAAATCTTTCCATTCTCATTCAACACCACTTACCCCATTTCTTTTGGTGACATAGTCATTATTTAAGTTTTAAAACTATAATGAATAATTAAAATGTATTTTGTAATTCACCTTTGCAATCACTTTTTTTTTTAATTTGAGAATTTCAATATGCATGTAATATGAACTACCTTAAATTTATAAAACATTATTTATATTTTATATGAAATTATTTATACATAAGCTTATCTTAGCTTCAAGAATGTTTCTTCAAACATTCTCTACTAACAAGGCCGACCACATGAAGGTGTAAGCTTGCATAGCCTCCCCTAATTGACCTAAGACAATCACAAAACAACACAACACATGTTTTATTTTGTTTATTTATTTTTTATTTATATAGCTTTAAATATACAACTTACATATGACAATCATAATTTGCTGTCAAATTCTCATATTTTATGATTTGTTGTTAGTTATGGAATATGCAATTATTTTAAAGTTTCAAAAGCATTTAGTTATAGAACACGCAATAGTATTAATATGTTCCAAATCAAAACACGTATTTTAAATGGCATTTTTGTAATAATGTTTGGTTTGAAGTCGTTTACAATAATGTTAATTATGTGTCTTGTGATGTGATTCGTAAATGATAAATTTAGTTTCAAATTTGTGATTTGTAATTTTAGTGTTGAGGACAAAATTAATAAATTATTAAATCAAAATTATCCAAAAAAAATCTAAGAAAACGAGAAGTCCTTAAAGAATGGCCTTGGCCTATAGACCATTCTTTAAGTTGTCGGAAAAATACGCGACCTCAAGTAATAACCATGGCCACTGGCTATTCCCTTCAGTCTTAAGAAGGGGTTTCTAGCCCCTCCTAATAATTTTTTTATTATTAAACATTATATTTATACATATTACAATGCTACTAGATCAATGTACTTGACCAAAATATTACTACAGAAATGATGAATGCCCAATTCCTTTGAATACAGACCAGAAATGTCACTCCTAATTTTGACCAAGTCACGAAAAATGACTAATTCAAAAAGCTGCTCAGCTCTCTTTTAACATCCTTGTTATCAAACTTTTCAACATCCATTATTGTAAACTTGCACTGTTCACTTGAGTTGTGTGTATTCCTGTCACCCTGTCATACCAATTTAACCATAAATCAGTCACCATAGATAAATGCAAATAATCTAGAATCCATGAAATCACACATTTTACAACTGCCACAAACAAACAAAAAAAATCACTTTTAGAAGTTTGAAGACTCACAGTTATAAAAAAAAGTTGCCTTTAGTTTAAAATGGTGGCTAAATAGCTATTGCGGGTGCTGAAAGCAACACAAAAGTTACAGAAATTTTGTATAAAATTTGCTTTCCTTTGCATAGATCCATTAGGTTTCCACAGGAAGGAATTGAAGGTATTCGACTCTGCTCTGTTTTAGAAAAGAAAGAGTGTGTCAGTATTATGTTGCTTGGTGAATAAATCACTCCATATGCATGGTGTGTGAATCGATTACTTGATTAAAATGCCAAAAGGCCTTTGAAAACTGTTATTGAACATGGAATTTCTTAGTTAATTCAGATCAGATCTAACTACAGAGAAAGGAAAAAAGAATGCTACTGTGAAACCAATAGGTGTCTGGCTTTATCCTTGAGCTTTAAACTACTAAATTCGATAAGAAAGAGTTGATTACAAATCCAGGGAGATACGATGAAGTATAAAATTACTCTATCCAATTCATAGGTTTCCAGAGAAAAGAAGGTTAATATATAACACAAGCAGATAGCCATGTTTAAGGTTACATGGTGACAACTGAATATACTGTTTCAACAGCTTCAAGAAACAAATTGCAGAAATATTGAGCATTACACAGACTTGATGAAAGTTTTGGAGAGCTTTAGGATAAATCTAATCTGTGCATGTTTTATGGTATGAAATTAACAATAGATTCACTCCACTAAAATGACAAAAAAATGTTCTTTTTCATGTCATAAGTATTACCTTATTTAATCGTATTTCAACGTTGGGCGAACCTGACTATGGATGCCTTGTTTCTTAAACAAATGAATGGGAATTCGCTGAACTGGGGAACCGATATACATATTAAGTCCAGGATCTAACTTCCCTATGTCCCTGTCCCTCATGCTTGCTTGCCATCCCCAATGCCCTTGCCCTACCAATCAGAAATTCGGAATGCATCCGTTTAATGTGTCTTAAGTGTGCCCTACATCCTAGACACATCTCTGATGTTTCTCAACTGTCTCGGGGACATCCAGATGTCCACACACAATTTTATTTTATTTTTTTAAATATATATTTTATTAGTTGATAGAGTTTACATAATATAAGGTTGGCCATACCAAACAAGAATCCATGAGTAGGGCAATGATTACCTATGGTATGGACCTCTAATGTAGCTGGGTAACAATTATTGGCCCTTTGATTTTACTAGTTCAATATTCTCTTGAATTTTAACATGACAATTTATTGGCTTGACATATGCTGAAGATGACTATAAGGATCGATCAGTAATTGACAGTTGAGATTCCTATTAAAATGATTATCCTTAAATTGAGTGTCTTCCAAATCTAAAGCACATGGTTTTCTCATCCTTGAATGTTGTTTCTTATCAAGACTAAATGATAGAAGTCAGTGAACCATGGAGAGACATCCGTAGACCTAGGACGCTGTCCTGGTGATGGAGATGAAATTCTCCATCTCCAACATGCAGGAAGAAGGGACACTCAAGTAATATGGGGGTATTCCCTCTTGAAGAAAAAGGGCAGGGCCAATTCTCCCCAACATGTCGGCTGATGCGCCTTGACATTCTTGAAGTCAAGGCCACCACTTAATAGTCCTAATGATGGGGATGTTGGGATGACTCTGGCAGCTGTTGCCTTAAAAAAAAAAGTTTGAAAAAGAAAAAGAATTATAATTAAAAAATATACATAAGTGTAAAAGGAGGACCCATCAGTCCCTCCACCCTAATTCAACACCTATATCCTAAACCCAGTTCATTTCGATAAACCCAAATGAAAGAGAAAACTTGGGAGGAAGAGGAAATGGGAGGAAGATAAAACTTGGGAAGAGGAAATGGGAGGAAATTAAATCAATATGACAAGTGTTCTTTTAAAAGGATTTCAATCTGTTTGTTAGACAAAGTAGATGTGCGGAAGACATCTCTTATAGAGAAAGAAGAGAAATAATATTATTATAGAAAGAGAAGAGAAAGAATACTATTATAGAGAGAGAAGAGAAAGAATATTACAACGTAATAAATTACCAAGCAACTTAACTTATTACCCTCAATTTTTTTGTTGCAATTCACTTATACTCAAAGCAATAGTATAATGAAATGCATATCAACACTAAAGACCCCAAATCCATAAAATAACTCTTAAAAATTCATCATAGAAAAAGGAAGGGTATACACAAGAAACACACAAAACAAAGACAATTCATAGTAGTCACAAAAAATGATCATGAAAACAATCTAAAACATTAGACACATGGACATACCGGGTTCCATTTTTAATCATTCATGCCAACCTCACCAAACACGCCCAATTTCAATGATTGCAGCTTCTCTGTATTATTCCAACCCATGGACAATCCTGATAGCTGATTGTTAGTCGTAACATTCCAAAACTTGACCAAAACTACTTAAAATACAGAATATATTGAAATATAATGATATAAAACATTTGTGATATACCTAAAATTAAGATGCTCTACTTCAAAAACTTTTTCCCTGAGTAAAACAATGACACCTACCTAATAAATTTTGAAAATTAAAAAAAGAAAAAGGGAGAGTGTTAACAAGAAAAAGAAAACCACAAGCCTGAATTTACCTTCCAGCATTTTACACACTTGATTTGAGCTTGCTATTCCACCGGTAGCACCATGAATAGCTTGATTTGATTCCTATTCATCCTGGCAGGGCAAACAGCCCATTAATTTTTATGATAAAGATAATCTATAAGAAGAATTATGTAAACAATCCATAATTGACAAACAACCCATTAATTTTTATGATAAAAATAGTCTATACGAAGAATTATGTAAACAATCCGTGAATGTTATTCATCCTGGTAGGGCAAATAGCCCATTAGTTTTTTAAACAATCCGTGATTGTTATTCATCCTGACAGGGAAAACAACCCAATAGTTTTTATATTAAAGATAAACTATAGGAAGAATTATGTACTGAATTGTTCTATGCAATGGTCTAGCTCACAGAGGTGTTTGATTAAAATGGGGAACAAAATGAATGGTGATGAAAAGAGCAGCAAGTTTCATGTCATTCAAAGGCAAGGTGAGG
The DNA here is from genome assembly GCA_007258455.2 of Sequoia sempervirens. Taxonomy (NCBI): domain Eukaryota; kingdom Viridiplantae; phylum Streptophyta; class Pinopsida; order Cupressales; family Cupressaceae; genus Sequoia; species Sequoia sempervirens. The sequence continues at coordinate 35,968 of VDFB02109222.1, read as the reverse complement.
GCATGTCAATTGAAACTTCATCTTTAGATTAAAAATAAAATATCCTGGAAGAAGATATTTGTCCTCATTAGTTGCTGCTTTCTTTTCCCTACCTCTTTCTCTGCCTCTGCCCTGCCTCTTATGCTTCCTTTTGTCTACCTCTTTCTCTGCCTCTGCGCTGCCTCTTATGCTTCCTTTTGTCTACCTCTTCATCTGCTACTATACAAATGTAACACCCAAACTAAAAAAACAACAACAAAAAATAGATGAAAAACATGGACACACAGACCAGCGTGCACGCTATAGACAACCCTTAAAAAAGTAAAGAAGAAATCAAAAACAAAAAATTATAATGAGAAAAAAAAACTAAAAGACAGAACAATGCATTCAAGAAAGTGAAAAAAAAGAAAAGAAAAGACAGAACAAAACATTCACAGAAAGTGAAAAACAATCACAAAACTAATCGACTGCATTGTATCAGCTTGTTGGGCTTCCCCATTTCTCGTTTCACAGCAAAATTTTCTTTCAATTCCTTCTTCAGATTGGGCTTGGGAGTGTGAAGAAAGAGGAGAAAACTGAGCAGAGCGGAGGAGCTCTTCAAACAGAGAGCCATAGCTTTGTGGGGACTATCATCTTCTCTTCTTCTTTGGCTTTCGAATTTCAGAGACCCATTTTCCCTAGCTTTGTATTTCGACTCCTTTCTCTCTTCTGCTTCATTCCAAGCCATAGCAATTAATTTCTTGGCTGTGCTAAATTTATGTTTTCCAACAACCCAATTTCTAAGATTGGTGAAATTCCACTATTATATTGAAAAGCTTGTCACTGAGGAACGTTGATATGCTTTTTCTGGCTTGCAACATTTGAATTTGAATTTTCTCAACGGCTATTTTAGTTTTCAGTTGGACAATTGATATGTAATTTAAACAAATTAATAGTCTGTAGGTATTATTTTTTATATTTTAATTACATTTATGTGATTTGATTTTTGTAAATTGAAATTTAATGTTAATTAGTACTATTATTTTAAGATGTGCAATGCATTTGGCATAATAATTTATATTTTTTATATAAATAATTAAAAAGATTTTCATGCTTAAGAGTAATAGTGGAGAAAAGATTTAAATATTCGTTTAAAATGGTAGGTATTAAGGACACAAATAACAAATCCATTAAACTTGAGAAAACATTAAATTTTGAAGACAATAAATAATAGTGGCATTGATGTTTTATGGTTTGATGGAGTATGACATTTAGCCAATAAATTTATGATTTTCCTAATCAAATAGGCATGAATCCTTTATTAAATGCTAAAAATTATAAATCTATAAGTGGAAAACATAATCACCTCCAATATAATATAGTAAGTTGTTCTACCCTCCACCTAGCCTTCTTTTCTATAGGGGCAAGTCATGAAACCTCACACTTCCTACCAAATTTCAATAATTTCTAAGTTATTGGACCCTCAAATGTCCTCTCCAAGAGGATGACCATGTGCTTGGAATTTTGTTGTTCTACAAGATTCCCATCTTCCAGAAGGAGTTGAAAACTCAACTAGATAGAGAGGTCCCCATGACTTGGAAGAGGTTCCACATAGGAGACTTTTGCATCCCCAATAGAATAAATAAATATAGAACTTAACCCCATCTAGAAATTTGCAACATCCCAAATTGGAATAGAGTTGCTAAGCAAGGTGAAGGTGCTAAGCGCAGGGGAAGACATTGAGAAAGTGCATTGTAGCATTTATGACTTGGAGAAGATGATTGGAGAAGTAATGTTGAAATGTTTGGGCATGTTGCACGGCTCAAGAGGACCCTTCATTTCATATCAATAGCATTCTCATCTCTCTCATATGTCTTTTGTGTGTCATATTGTTCCTTGTTTGATATCACAAAACCACCCTCTACCACAAGTGACAAAGGATTTGAAGCACTACCACTACCATCCCCACCATCTAATTTCCTCTTCCACCTTCCTTTCTTCATTACATCTAATGTTCAAACCATTATAAACCTACTCAAGCTCTCATTGTGGGTGCATCATACAAATACTTTATATTGGACCTCTTCCATAATTGTACAATGTAATACACACTCTTAATTTTTGTTTAATAAATGTAATTTATATCTTGTTATACTTTTCTTTGTCTTTGAAAGATTTGGAAATGTTGGTTCATTTCACTCTATCTACCTGCATTTGGGTTCTTCTTTTTCCTACTTCTTAAAACCTCACACTACCAACATGGCCCAATGTGTATAGAAATCATCCTAGCTTAGTGTTCCAAATCATCTAAAAAGATAACATGAGGATTTTTTTTGTGAAGGTGTGAAAATCCTCTTATTTTGTAGTGTGTTGTTAATATTCAATATTTTTAGATAGTCACCAAGGTTGGGTGTATGGTGAGAAATAAATGGATAAGGTGGTAGATGAAGAAGAGAGCAATTCAAATTGCCTTGATGTGACCACATGATTTTTCAATGGCATCTAAGTGTATAAGTAGAATTTTGCTTTAGAATTTATCATTGATTTTAATCTTTTTAGAAAATTCAAGTTTTGAGAGTTATTTCTAGTTGTTAGATTCATGGTCAAGGTATATCTATATTGATAAGAGATTATATATTTTATTAGTAAATCTTGGTGAGGTTATGAGCCACCTTCAACCATGTGTGGTAGTTTATGATTGGAGTCCTTTTTAGTAAGGACGAGTGTTGGCAGCCTAACAAATACTTTCACATTCTCAACACGTTCATTCAATGGTGACACATGTTGTAGTCCATATGCAAGATTTTCTTGTTTTTTAAATGAATATTTCTTAACTTATTCAGTGGTGCATGCAAAAATGAATTTTGGTAGCTTGTGATCTAGTGTGAAGGGTGTGTTTGATAAGTGACATATTTAGTATAAAAATATGTTTAGATATGATGTTAAACATATAAATTATATAGAATCCTATTCAAATGTTAATTGGGTCAATAGAAAAGTGTAGCATTTTATAAGAGGTCTTAGAAATGTTTATTGCTTTCTAATTAGAGATAAAGTCAAAATTAAATAATTTTATTAGGATTATTGTTAGACAAGGGTGTGCAATGGAGCATTAATATTGTCTAGCATTATTTAATTAATTCATCAATAAGTAACTATTCTTCTATTTTTATGGCTAGAGCTTTACCTTTTCGAGGGAGGGGAAATTCACTCATAGGTGTGGTGGTTTCCCAACAAGAGTATATCTATAGACCTAAGGTTTCGATTGTGAATACAATTACTTATCAAGTACAACATGGAATTTAATCAAATATGAGGATATAAATTGATTTATCTCAATTTTCATTTCATGATAAGAGTCACAAGTTCTCTATATTGGGAAAAATGAATTATAAGAAGAAATAAGTTTAACACAAACATTAAAATAATCTCATTCATTATTTTTAAAGCATACTAAAGATAAGAATAACATTAATATAAGACATTCAAAGGGACACATGGATATATGGTATTGGATATTTTAATAAAATTTCTGAGACATATCCTTAAATTAGTTATAAAATCAAAGAAAATTAATATGTTGTGTTATATTTTGATACATTTAGTTTTCACTAGATGTGACAACCTAGTGGTAATTGCAATACGAAATAAACAAAGATGAGATTGAGCTCTATTCACATGTTGAAAATGGCTTCTTTAAATATAAATATTTCACTAAATTTTTAGTTGTAATGAAACCATATTTATACATGTGAATTGGTGTGCATAATTTATCATACAAAAAAGGAAGAAATTGTATCTTTACTATACAATTATTTAGAGATTTTATGGCATGAAAACATATCTATGTCAAATAAAAGATGCAATAAAACCTCCAAGGAGGGCTACTTCTAAAATGATGTGAAGTGAAAGTTAACAACCAATGACGAGGACACAAAATCAAGCAAGGAAGGGGACAAATTTCTAAATCGAAATTACTCAATGAGAGAGACAAACATTATCAATCTTAATAAGGCCGAAACTTGTATCACTACTAAAAAATGAGAATATTGAAACTAGAGTTGAGTATGGAAATGGTGGAACATAGCAACATGATCAATCCTAATGAGAATGAAACTTGTAACCCTACTAAAAATTGAGAATGTTGAAACAGATTAAGGTTCAAGGGTTGAGGGTTGAGGGTTTAAGGGTTGAGGGGCGTTTAAGGTTTGAGGGTTGAGGGATTATAGTTTAGGACTAAGGGTTTAAGGGTTGAGGGTTTAAGGGTTTAGGCTTGAGGGTTGAGACTTTAAGGGTTGAGGGTTGAGGGTTGAGGGTTGAGGGTTGAGGGATAAGGATTAGGGTTTAAGGGTTGAAGGTTGAGGGATTAGGGTCAAAGGTATAGGGTTGAGGAATTAGGGTTGGGGGTTGAGGGTTGAGGTTATAAGGGTTGAGGGATTAAGGGTTGAGGGTTGAAGGTTGAGGGTTATAGGATTGAGGGATTAGGGTTTAAGGGTTGAGGGTTGAATTTTGAGGGTTGATGGCTTAAGGGTTTAAAGGTTTAGGGTTTAAGGGTTAAGGCTTGAGAGTTGAGGGTTTAAGGGCTGAGGGGTGAGGGATTAGGGTTTAAGGGTTGAGGGTTGAGGGATTAGGGTTTAAGGTTTGAGGGTTCAAGGGTTGAGCATTGAGTGTTTAAGGGTTTAAGGTTTAAGGTTTTAATGGTTGAGGGTTGAGGGTTTAAGGGTAGAGGGTTGAGGGTTGAGGTTGAGGGTTGAGGGATTATGGTCTAAGGTATATGGTTGAGGAATTAGGGTTGGAGGTTGAGGGTTTAAGGGTTAAGGGTTGAGGATTGAGAGATTAGGGTTTAAGGTTTGAGGGTTTAAGGGTTGAGGGATTAGGGTTTAAGGGTAGAGGGTATGAGGGTTGAGGGTATAGGGGATAAGGATTAGGGTTTAATGGTTGAGGGTTGAGGGATTAGGGTATAAGGTATAGGGTTAGGGGTTGAGGGTTGAGGGTTGAGGGTTAAAGTTTTAAGGGTTGAGGTTATAAGGGTTGAGGGTTGAGGGATTAAGGGTTGATGGTTTAAGGGTTGAGAGTTGAGGGATGAGGGTTTAAGGGTTGAGTTTTGACGGATTAAGGGTTTAAGGGTTGAGGGTTGAGGGTTGAAGGTTGAGGGTTGAGG
>VDFB02109222.1:18742-30749 GCA_007258455.2 Sequoia sempervirens | reverse complement strand
CATATTTGAACTCCAAGATGCATTGCAAAGAACTAATGCATATTATTCTTGTTTGATGCAGAGTATGAATGAGATTGTTGTTGTGTCATTTTCCTCATCTAACATGACTGCATAGTAGATTCCTCATCACTTGTCAAATTTCAACCAGTTTGATGAGGAATTAATACAACTAAAACCTGAATAGAATTTTGTTTTAATCAAACTCAAGTTTAATTGTATATTTATTGAATGTAATGTTTTAAATCAATTTCAAGGATTTGTTATCAATCGTCATGTCTTTTTATATCAATAGGAAAACAAGGATCATGACTTATTGTCATTTTTTCTACCCTTTGAAAAAAGACAATGCCTTCAATTTTAAATAGAAGATTATGAATTCAAAAAATATGTCAATCAAGAAAAATATTCGAATAAAAAGGATTTTGACATTATGGTATTCAATTGAATGTTGGATATAGTGGACTCAAAAACATGGATGTGGTTTTTTGGTAAAAAAAATCTAAGACATGTACGAGTTCCCAAAATTATTTAAAAAAATGTTGATATGTATTCTTACTTATTTTATCAGGCATTGAGAGTTAGTTTTAATTTTTTAAATTAAAGATTTTTTTTTAATTTAAAGAGATTATTTTTGAAGAAGCAAGTTTGTAAGTGTTGTAGACAATGAAAGAGGAGCCATGTTGACCATGGTGTTCCTAGTTTATCACTTGAATTTTAAGAAGGTTATATTAAAGGTGATGACAAGATAAAGAGTCCAACCTTGGATTTTTTATTAAATTTGTGTCTTATGGTCATATAATTTTTTAATAATAGATTAATATACCCTATGTAAAAAATTATGTCAAAGTTTTTAATTATACCACTTGAAAAAAATGATTAGTATTTCCTAACATGACTTTAATGAATTGATTTTAAAAACATAGAAAAGACACACTAGATACATTGTACAAATGACCTCACACGTGTTGATTGAGCAAAAAGAGGTTTCCCATCAATTTCAACATGTCTTCTAGTATATCTTGTAAAAATGATTAGTATGGCCTAACTTTCTCTAATATCATGTTGAGCTTTCATGGAACAATTAGGACTCAAACCTAGGACCTTCCATTTGTTGCTAGATTGTTCTACCAACTAAGCTACTAGCCCCTATAGGACCAACCCATCTTTGGTCCAAGTTTGGCTTATTACCAACACCCCCCCCTTAAGCTAATCTAATAGAATTCTTGGGATCTTAGTCTGCCTAAAAATCCTTCTCAAAACCCCATCGCCATCATTTTATTAAAACACTTCATTAATGATCTATTATAACATAGACCAACTCCGATACTACTCTACATACTTCCATTACGACCAATAACATCACATAGTGATATAGTTCACTATATAATTCCAAATTTTAGTCACACCTATTCAAAGTAACCATTTATAAATAATTAATAATCTAATAGTTATTAAATTATAAATATTTTAAATGGAATATGCTTAAGAAAGCATATAATATATAAGGTTTAATAACCGTATATTAGAATATTATATAAATGTTATAAGGGTATGACCCTAATAACATTAGGTTCTAACATAGCATGAATAAGTTCTTCTGGTGTAGAAATGCCTTGAGTATTGCTTCATGTAATTGATTTATTTATGGTTCCTCATTATGTCATTGTAATGCAAAATATTTTAAGTGGGATAATATTAGGAAAATTTCATAACATTTCAATTTTAATGTACTAATGTTGATTCTCAAAACATCTTGGAATGGGTACTTAGACACCATGTAGGTGGTTGAGGAATATTAATATTTATTATTTGTCCTTATAATTTGGAATATTAGTTGTAGTGGAATTAAGAAGGGAGATGGAGCACGAAGTAGAAATTACAAGTTGGTTTGACTTTGTTTACACCATTTTCTCAATCCTAGGCTTCAAGAGTGAGAGTGGAGGGTCTTTCCATATTTGGTGGGATCCACAATGAGTAGTGGAGTAAAAAATGAAGTGATAAATTTGAGGATTTGTTCCCAATTTTCATATTTTAAAGATAGTAATAGCTTTGTTTGTGGCCCATTGATTAATTTTATCATAGGGGTAGTGAGGTTTTTCCATACCATGATTTTGGGTAGTCATAGTTTCAAGAATCCACTTATGGTTTCCTTTCAAACATTCTCTATAAATTGAATGTATTGGATGTAGGTATTATAAAAATAATAATAGGTACATAGGTGTTGCCAGAATATAATTAGAGTGAACAAGAAAGCTATATTGATGTAACACATTATTTAGATTAATACATTATTAGTGCTCTCTTTGGTGGTGGATATTTTTTCAAAGGGTTTCTCCACATACATCTAGTGTCATGTGTTTGAATCTTATGATTTTCTAATTTCTTATTTGTTGATTTAAACTTTCACAAATCCAATTTATGGTTTAATTAAAATATATCCAGTCTTTTACATTTACACACTAAGTGAATAATCTTTCATTTGTAGTGTTTACCCTATTTTACAATAATTTATTTTTTCATATATTTTTTTAATATATGAAGGGTTCACAACATTCATTGTGGCACATAAAATTTTAGAAAACTTTAAGTTTGATATTTATTTTTATTGGGGATATGAATGTGTGAGGTTATTAAAATAAAGTTAGTGACTAATAAGAAATTTAATGGTAAAATTCAACATCAAAGTAAATCTCTACATATTTGGGTAACCTAGAGTGTGAGTAGAATTCTTAGGAGTTGACTTTTGATGAAGTCGGAGCAACAAAAGTTATATTTGGGTAACCTTGCTTCCTAGGAAATTAACTAGGATAAAAAAAAAATGTATGGAAAATAGAACATTTTAGGTGAATAAGAAAAGACCAAACTACTCACATTGATAGAATTTAGTCTTTGAAATAGAAACTCATTCCCTTTCATGTTTAGATCAACAAGTGTGCTAAAGAGATTTGATGAATAATTATAAACTTAAAATAAATAATTATAGATTCAACTTATTCCTCTAATGGTTAAATATATGCTAGAGAGATTTAAAACCCTACATAAAACCATCCATTTGAATTCTATTTTAAGTGAATAAAATATTTTCTATTCCTACTTATTTGTAAATGTTTCAAAATTTACCTAAATTAAATTTTATGAAATATTAAAAAATAATTGATAAATACTATTAGAGTAAATACTTCCGCAAAACAATCTTATTGGAGGTGTTGCTCTTTATTTTTCAATAGCCTTCAGTTGTCCTTCCCTTGCAATACGCCTTTATTTCTACATCTATCTTCTTCCATAATTGTTGTCTAGCATTGATTAAAAGACTTAAATAAAAACAAACAGTTCTTTAATGGCCAAAGGAAATAACTTGGCTCATCTTCCAGCTTTAAATAAATTTCAAACTGCCAAACGAGGAGTGTGAAAATGTAATATTCTTTCATTCACGCACAATATATTTCACTGCATGGAATTTGGAGGAAACTCCATTGCAAATTATTTAAATGGGAAATAGAAAAATAATCTGTTTTTTAAATATAATTCCGTTCAATATAAATGACTAAATCCTAGGAAATGACGATTGATTGAACGCCAAATTAAAGTTGAACAGTTTATCAGACGACGATCAAACAGACGTCAAATTTAACTTTATCAGTGGTACTATGACTGATGAATGCACGTCAAATTTATTTGAACAGTTTATCAAATGACAGTCAAACAAACGCCAAATTTAACTCCAAGTAGTGGTACTGTGACTGCTGAATGAACGTCAAATTTACTTCAATATTTTATCAGATGACGATCAAACAGAATGTCAAATTCTAACTCCAACAATGGCACTATGACCGTCAAATGAACGTCAAAATAAATCAGAAGTTGATTTGTATTTGACATGCCATCACAAATAAATTCTAACATACAAGATGGCCAAATTTCAACTCAGTTTTAGAGATGACAGTCCAATGGACGTCAAATTTAAATTCAAAGTATGTGACAGCCAAATGGACGTGAAATTTAAACAATATATAGTGACGGTCAAATGAACGTCAAATTCATTACTCTTAAACAATAATGACAGTTAAATGAACGCTAAATTGGCATTTCTTGAAATTAACAATAGATGGGCAAACAAACGCCTCAATATTAACATAAATAAAATCATACAAATGACGGCAAAGGGGCATGAATTTCATAGAAGTGTTTGACATCTCCCATCTCAAAGACATGGAAACCACAAAGTAATGTAGTAAATCTCTTTGATTGCCATCATTAAAAAATCTCTGGACTTTTGTTAAACATTGGTCTGCATATTATGATGAATCCTTTACCCCGTCTTTCAAACCTGCCAAAGAAACACATGCATTCAACACATAAGCATTAGTGAAACGACCTGCTTTAGAACCTGTTTTTGGCTTGTAACAGTAAAGTTTAAAACGCCACAGAGGTTTGATTGCTTAAAACAGGCTGAAGGATGGCATGGTTTGTTTAAGAGGATGAAGGGTATTAAAAACGACATCAGGTAAATTCATCATTAGTAATTTATTATCTTGTGTTTCAATCGGCCAACAATTATCGTGGAAAAGCTCAGCGATAATTCACCTCAAGGAAAAATCACCACCAGCAATTCACAATTGCTGGTAGTGACTTTTCCTTGAGGTGAATTTGTCATAGCGGTGAATTTTCCCACGGTGAATTGTTGGGGATGAATTTTCCTAGAGCCACTAAAAACATACTCCATGCTAACATATTCTTTTGATTCCTTCAAGAAATATTGGGAAATGAGTTACCATATGAATGTGCACATCATAGGAAGAAGCCATAGGGATGGATCTATATGACTCTTTGGGGGTCTTAGATTGAGTCAAATTCAAAATACATTTCAATTTTTATGATCTAATTTATCAACTCTTTTGGATTCAAGATCTCTGAATACGCTAGTAGATCCAACTTCAAATATGGCTCTTGCAAACCTCTCCTTCATGGCGACTTCCTATTCAAAGTTGAATTCCTTTAGTCCAACTATAGTAGCATCTTCCTCTCATCCTTGGTAATGTCCTTCATCACTACCACTCTTCTCAAAACAATATAAAATTAAGCCTTGTCTAAAGGTGCTTAACATGTAAGCAAGCTTTGCCACACATGGTGCTCTCCCACCTATACCATTTTCCACTCCTCTTATTCCTTTGTGGTTCATAGCTCCACTAGTCCACTTGAAATGTGACACATGCACAAATACACTTTGTTATGGAGATCAGACAACTCTCACTCAAAAGGAAAACATGCTCAATATATTATTATTGAAGAAATGCACGTCTTATGGGCCACACCAAAATGAATGGCATTCAACAAAAAATTTGGTACTCCACAGTGAGTATATTCATCCTACTCGTAGAGACTCTCTATGATGGGAGACATTATATCTAACCATTTTTTAATTCCCAATTTTGAGCCTTTCCAATTTTAATTGCATTGGTACATATTAATGAATATCCTTCAATGTCTACATATCTAACTTCCTTCCATTTGCACAATTAGATTCCTTCATAAAGAGCATTAAATTCTACTTCATTGTTTGAGCCAAGAGGAAGTTTTTTAGATATAATCCAAATAAGAGCACCTTCATTATCTTTTAAAGTACATTTAGCACTTGAAGCTCCTAGGTTATGATGAGAGGACACATCAAAACTTAATTTCAATCTTCCATTCTAGGAACCATCCATCTTGCCTTAATTATTTTTTCCCAAGAGTTTGTCTAAGAGTCATTAATGTTATGATTCAATAATTTTCTTAATAAAGTACAAGATTTCATTATTTGATTATCCTAGGTTGTTATGTTCTTTTTTTGAATTCCAATACTTAATTTTCAATTATTCATTTATTCCAACATTGATTCTTTTTATGACTTCTCCAACTTTCACTCGCATCTCTTTAAATGTTCTTCAATTTCTTTCCTTCTATATTTGCCAATAAATCTTCCTAAAATGCCTAGATCAATCTAACCTCTCAAATAACCAACCAACACTAGCATTGCCTACCAAAGGACACCATAATAAGAGATTAGTAAGTCTCAATTGCATTAGTACTTAATGGGCATCTCGAAGGACCTAAGATACCAATGAGTTTAGTCCATCCCTGATTAAAATCATTTTATTCAAAGCAATCCACACAAAGGCACCCAATTTTGGTAATACATATGCTCGCCAACAAAGATTCATCAACCACAATGGTTTAGTAGAAATGGGACTCTTGAATCCAATGACCTATTTTGATCAAATGGTTTCTTGATTTGGCTCCACATAAAAAAAAAATTACTCTCATTGAAAACTATTTAAAAAAAATCCCAATTCATTCTTGAGATTAACTTTGACTTTTGAAGAGATATGTGCCACATTGAAATCTTTCCATTCTCATTCAACACCACTTACCCCATTTCTTTTGGTGACATAGTCATTATTTAAGTTTTAAAACTATAATGAATAATTAAAATGTATTTTGTAATTCACCTTTGCAATCACTTTTTTTTTTAATTTGAGAATTTCAATATGCATGTAATATGAACTACCTTAAATTTATAAAACATTATTTATATTTTATATGAAATTATTTATACATAAGCTTATCTTAGCTTCAAGAATGTTTCTTCAAACATTCTCTACTAACAAGGCCGACCACATGAAGGTGTAAGCTTGCATAGCCTCCCCTAATTGACCTAAGACAATCACAAAACAACACAACACATGTTTTATTTTGTTTATTTATTTTTTATTTATATAGCTTTAAATATACAACTTACATATGACAATCATAATTTGCTGTCAAATTCTCATATTTTATGATTTGTTGTTAGTTATGGAATATGCAATTATTTTAAAGTTTCAAAAGCATTTAGTTATAGAACACGCAATAGTATTAATATGTTCCAAATCAAAACACGTATTTTAAATGGCATTTTTGTAATAATGTTTGGTTTGAAGTCGTTTACAATAATGTTAATTATGTGTCTTGTGATGTGATTCGTAAATGATAAATTTAGTTTCAAATTTGTGATTTGTAATTTTAGTGTTGAGGACAAAATTAATAAATTATTAAATCAAAATTATCCAAAAAAAATCTAAGAAAACGAGAAGTCCTTAAAGAATGGCCTTGGCCTATAGACCATTCTTTAAGTTGTCGGAAAAATACGCGACCTCAAGTAATAACCATGGCCACTGGCTATTCCCTTCAGTCTTAAGAAGGGGTTTCTAGCCCCTCCTAATAATTTTTTTATTATTAAACATTATATTTATACATATTACAATGCTACTAGATCAATGTACTTGACCAAAATATTACTACAGAAATGATGAATGCCCAATTCCTTTGAATACAGACCAGAAATGTCACTCCTAATTTTGACCAAGTCACGAAAAATGACTAATTCAAAAAGCTGCTCAGCTCTCTTTTAACATCCTTGTTATCAAACTTTTCAACATCCATTATTGTAAACTTGCACTGTTCACTTGAGTTGTGTGTATTCCTGTCACCCTGTCATACCAATTTAACCATAAATCAGTCACCATAGATAAATGCAAATAATCTAGAATCCATGAAATCACACATTTTACAACTGCCACAAACAAACAAAAAAAATCACTTTTAGAAGTTTGAAGACTCACAGTTATAAAAAAAAGTTGCCTTTAGTTTAAAATGGTGGCTAAATAGCTATTGCGGGTGCTGAAAGCAACACAAAAGTTACAGAAATTTTGTATAAAATTTGCTTTCCTTTGCATAGATCCATTAGGTTTCCACAGGAAGGAATTGAAGGTATTCGACTCTGCTCTGTTTTAGAAAAGAAAGAGTGTGTCAGTATTATGTTGCTTGGTGAATAAATCACTCCATATGCATGGTGTGTGAATCGATTACTTGATTAAAATGCCAAAAGGCCTTTGAAAACTGTTATTGAACATGGAATTTCTTAGTTAATTCAGATTAGATCTAACTACAGAGAAAGGAAAAAAGAATGCTACTGTGAAACCAATAGGTGTCTGGCTTTATCCTTGAGCTTTAAACTACTAAATTCGATAAGAAAGAGTTGATTACAAATCCAGGGAGATACGATGAAGTATAAAATTACTCTATCCAATTCATAGGTTTCCAGAGAAAAGAAGGTTAATATATAACACAAGCAGATAGCCATGTTTAAGGTTACATGGTGACAACTGAATATACTGTTTCAACAGCTTCAAGAAACAAATTGCAGAAATATTGAGCATTACACAGACTTGATGAAAGTTTTGGAGAGCTTTAGGATAAATCTAATCTGTGCATGTTTTATGGTATGAAATTAACAATAGATTCACTCCACTAAAATGACAAAAAAATGTTCTTTTTCATGTCATAAGTATTACCTTATTTAATCGTATTTCAACGTTGGGCGAACCTGACTATGGATGCCTTGTTTCTTAAACAAATGAATGGGAATTCGCTGAACTGGGGAACCGATATACATATTAAGTCCAGGATCTAACTTCCCTATGTCCCTGTCCCTCATGCTTGCTTGCCATCCCCAATGCCCTTGCCCTACCAATCAGAAATTCGGAATGCATCCGTTTAATGTGTCTTAAGTGTGCCCTACATCCTAGACACATCTCTGATGTTTCTCAACTGTCTCGGGGACATCCAGATGTCCACACACAATTTTATTTTATTTTTTTAAATATATATTTTATTAGTTGATAGAGTTTACATAATATAAGGTTGGCCATACCAAACAAGAATCCATGAGTAGGGCAATGATTACCTATGGTATGGACCTCTAATGTAGCTGGGTAACAATTATTGGCCCTTTGATTTTACTAGTTCAATATTCTCTTGAATTTTAACATGACAATTTATTGGCTTGACATATGCTGAAGATGACTATAAGGATCGATCAGTAATTGACAGTTGAGATTCCTATTAAAATGATTATCCTTAAATTGAGTGTCTTCCAAATCTAAAGCACATGGTTTTCTCATCCTTGAATGTTGTTTCTTATCAAGACTAAATGATAGAAGTCAGTGAACCATGGAGAGACATCCGTAGACCTAGGACGCTGTCCTGGTGATGGAGATGAAATTCTCCATCTCCAACATGCAGGAAGAAGGGACACTCAAGTAATATGGGGGTATTCCCTCTTGAAGAAAAAGGGCAGGGCCAATTCTCCCCAACATGTCGGCTGATGCGCCTTGACATTCTTGAAGTCAAGGCCACCACTTAATAGTCCTAATGATGGGGATGTTGGGATGACTCTGGCAGCTGTTGCCTTAAAAAAAAAAGTTTGAAAAAGAAAAAGAATTATAATTAAAAAATATACATAAGTGTAAAAGGAGGACCCATCAGTCCCTCCACCCTAATTCAACACCTATATCCTAAACCCAGTTCATTTCGATAAACCCAAATGAAAGAGAAAACTTGGGAGGAAGAGGAAATGGGAGGAAGATAAAACTTGGGAAGAGGAAATGGGAGGAAATTAAATCAATATGACAAGTGTTCTTTTAAAAGGATTTCAATCTGTTTGTTAGACAAAGTAGATGTGCGGAAGACATCTCTTATAGAGAAAGAAGAGAAATAATATTATTATAGAAAGAGAAGAGAAAGAATACTATTATAGAGAGAGAAGAGAAAGAATATTACAACGTAATAAATTACCAAGCAACTTAACTTATTACCCTCAATTTTTTTGTTGCAATTCACTTATACTCAAAGCAATAGTATAATGAAATGCATATCAACACTAAAGACCCCAAATCCATAAAATAACTCTTAAAAATTCATCATAGAAAAAGGAAGGGTATACACAAGAAACACACAAAACAAAGACAATTCATAGTAGTCACAAAAAATGATCATGAAAACAATCTAAAACATTAGACACATGGACATACCGGGTTCCATTTTTAATCATTCATGCCAACCTCACCAAACACGCCCAATTTCAATGATTGCAGCTTCTCTGTATTATTCCAACCCATGGACAATCCTGATAGCTGATTGTTAGTCGTAACATTCCAAAACTTGACCAAAACTACTTAAAATACAGAATATATTGAAATATAATGATATAAAACATTTGTGATATACCTAAAATTAAGATGCTCTACTTCAAAAACTTTTTCCCTGAGTAAAACAATGACACCTACCTAATAAATTTTGAAAATTAAAAAAAGAAAAAGGGAGAGTGTTAACAAGAAAAAGAAAACCACAAGCCTGAATTTACCTTCCAGCATTTTACACACTTGATTTGAGCTTGCTATTCCACCGGTAGCACCATGAATAGCTTGATTTGATTCCTATTCATCCTGGCAGGGCAAACAGCCCATTAATTTTTATGATAAAGATAATCTATAAGAAGAATTATGTAAACAATCCATAATTGACAAACAACCCATTAATTTTTATGATAAAAATAGTCTATACGAAGAATTATGTAAACAATCCGTGAATGTTATTCATCCTGGTAGGGCAAATAGCCCATTAGTTTTTTAAACAATCCGTGATTATTATTCATCCTGACAGGGAAAACAACCCAATAGTTTTTATATTAAAGATAAACTATAGGAAGAATTATGTACTGAATTGTTCTATGCAATGGTCTAGCTCACAGAGGTGTTTGATTAAAATGGGGAACAAAATGAATGGTGATGAAAAGAGCAGCAAGTTTCATGTCATTCAAAGGCAAGGTGAGGGCATGTCAATTGAAACTTCATCTTAAGATTAAAAATAAAATTACCTGAAAGAATATATTTGTCCTCATTAGTTGCTGCTTTCTTTTCCCTACCTCTTTCTCTGCCTCTGCCCTGCCTCTTATGCTTCCTTTTGTCTACCTCTTTCTCTGCCTCTGCGCTGCCTCTTATGCTTCCTTTTGTCTACCTCTTCATCTGCTACTATACAAATGTAACACCCAAACTAAAAAAACAACAACAAAAAATAGATGAAAAACATGGACACACAGACCAGCGTGCACGCTATAGACAACCCTTAAAAAAGTAAAGAAGAAATCAAAAACAAAAAATTATAATGAGAAAAAAAAACTAAAAGACAGAACAATGCATTCAAGAAAGTGAAAAAAAAGAAAAGAAAAGACAGAACAAAACATTCACAGAAAGTGAAAAACAATCACAAAAACTAATCGACTGCATTGTATCAGCTTGTTGGGCTTCCCCATTTCTCGTTTCACAGCAAAATTTTCTTTCAATTCCTTCTTCAGATTGGGCTTGGGAGTGTGAAGAAAGAGGAAAAAATTGAGCAGAGCGGAGGAGCTCTTCAAACAGAGAGCCATAGCTTTGTGGGGACTATCATCTTCTCTTCTTCTTTGGCTTTCGAATTTCAGAGACCCATTTTCCCTAGCTTTGTATTTCGACTCCTTTCTCTCTTCTGCTTCATTCCAAGCCATAGCAATTAATTTCTTGGCTGTGCTAAATTTATGTTTTCCCACAACCCAATTTCTAAGATTGGTGAAATTCCACTATTATATTGAAAAACTTGTCACTGAGGAACGTTGATATGCTTTTTCTGGCTTGTAACATTTGAATTTGAATTTTCTCAACGGCTATTTTAGTTTTCAGTTGGACAATTGATATGTAATTTAAACAAATTAATAGTCTGTAGGTATTATTTTTTATATTTTAATTACATTTATGTGATTTGATTTTTGTAAATTGAAATTTAATATTAATTAGTACTATTATTTTAAGATGTGCAATGCATTTGGCATAATAATTTATATTTTTTATATAAATAATTAAAAAGATTTTCATGCTTAAGAGTAATAGTGGAGAAAAGATTTAAATATTCGTTTAAAATGGTAGGTATTAAGGACACAAATAACAAATCCATTAAACTTGAGAAAACACTAAATTTTGAAGACAATAAATAATAGTGGCATTGATGCTTTATGGTTTGATGGAGTATGACATTTAGCCAATAAATTTATGATTTTCCCAATCAAATAGGCATGAATCCTTTATTAAATGCTAAAAATTATAAATCTACAAGTGGAAAA